>JAECMU010158075.1:0-17200 GCA_016106625.1 Dracogyra subfuscus | reverse complement strand
TTTTCCCACTTTCCACACGTCGTCCTTGTTTTCTTTGAGAACCTCCTCAGCAGTTCAATTATTAATTTACACGCATTATTTTATTTATCGTCAGTGCCCTAATTCCGTTATCATGCTTAAAACTGAAAGGCAGTACTATTTGATTGATAAAATGTTGCTGGGAACAAAATTGGAGGAATGTAATGATAACTCCTGAAGTGGTGCTAGGGAAAAATCTCATGGAGTTTTATTGCAATGTGATCAGGGGTGCAGAACATACTCCAGTTAAAAATTGCAACTACCACTACCAGTCTGACTGGGTCAGCCTATTTACCGCCTGTGAGCCCAGAAACAAAACCAAAGCCAGAGTGTTAATGCTGCAGTGTACATTGTTCATATTTGGCACAAAAATACAGCTAGGGATGGTGCATCTATAGATTTAAAAAAAAAGATGTAGAAAAAATATATTTTGACAAAATTGCATTTTTCATGTTGGAGCTGTACATATCGAAATCGGTATTCATCGCCCGGAGACAAAATCAGAGCCCGGGTGTTAATGCAGCATAGATGCACCATCCCGAGATGTATCTTTGTGCCAAATATGAACAGTGTACACCGCAGCATTAACACCCAGGCTCTGGTTTTGTCTCCGGGAGATGAATACTGATTTTGTTATGTACAGCCCCAACATGAAAAATGCACTTTTGTAAAAGAAATAATTTTCCTAAAAAACATTTTTTTTAAATATATAGATGCACCATCCCGAGGTGTATCTTTGTGCCAAATATGAACAATGTACACCGCAGCATTAACACCCAGGCTCTGGGTTTTTTCTCGCCTGGGCTTCCGGGCGGTAAATAGGCTGACCCGTCTGACTGGCAATCTTGAATCTGGGTTTTATGGTTTTTTTTACTGTATTAGTATATATACTTTTATTTATTTATATAAATTTAATGTACCAATCGTGGTGCAGTGGTTGGAACGAGAAATAGCCGAATGGGCACACCGACTAGTATCTTAATAATATTCTTATGTGGCCACTTGCAAATTTTATTAGCCTTGTTTTATTTATTAGCCAGTGACTAATTTGGCTACCAACAGCACGAGCCCTGCCCGTCAATGGGTCCATTGCGCTATTTCTCACTCCAGCCAGTGTACCTGGACTGGTTCATCAACGGCTGTGGCTTGTGCTATTCTGTCTATGGGATATTGCTTTGTTAAATAAAACCTTTCCTTCCTTGATACACCAGTCATCGTGTGCTGGCTAGAACAAGAAATAACCCTAGGCTCCATGTTGAGAATATATCAATATTTAATTTTTAGGGGCAACTGGTAGTCATTTTAGTAGGGGTGTCACGATACACCTACCTCACGATACTTGATTCACAGCATTTTGTTTCCCATAAAATAAGAAGTTGAAGCTTAGGTGCAATAATTTAAGAAATAAGAAATAAACATGATAAAAATGAAACACAGTTTTAATGTAAGAATACTATTATTACTAGATCACAGATATTGACCCAAACAATGAACTGAATTATAAAGTAAAAATAATAGATCAGTTGCCCATAATTTGTCCATTGTTCACTTTCCGATCTGCTCATTTCCTTGAAGCAAATGGTAAACAATTTGCAGTGCACAAACACATCGCTCCTTAAATTGAATTAAAATGTAAAATTTCACATAAGAACTGTTGGGCCCGGTGTCGTATTGAACAAATACTTTGTTTTGGTAAATCGATACATGGTTAAAATGTGAATCGATACACAAGCTAGTGTATCATGTATCGTATCGTCAGTAGTATTATCATGATGCATCGGTGAATCGTGACACACCTACATTTTAGCCACCGCATTTAAAGGATTACAGGTTATGCACCAATTGTATCAACTTTTTTACCTTTATGGGTAAATATTTTGATTTCGTTCCCCCCCCCCCCCCCAAACTCTTTAAGGAAATGAATGAATATAACATTTTACCGCAAATGTTTTTTTGTTTACCTAGATATGATTATGACATAACATCAAGGCTTACCTTGTCCATTGCCAAATTAGGTAATTGTCAATTTTTATGCCAAGTGGTAAGAATAAACCCAAACCCAGCATATTTACATCAGTTCCATTATATTAACTAATCCCTAAACACTTACGGTTTTCAGCACCAATCGATGACAGGTCCAGTCTATAAATACTACTTTGTTATAAATGTTTTGATTGAACAGTCTATAGCTATTTGGCACCACTTTAACAATGCTTAACAAAGTAAATATATTGTTGTAGCCGTTTTCTTTATTGTTGAAAATTAATAGTTTAACAATTTGTTAATGGTCTGTTAATGTTGATGCATTAAACTTTAAATTTTATTATTATTATTATTGAGATAGCACTTGGACTTACTTTTAAAAGTTGTTTGTCATTTGCTTTGAATTATAAAATTCAAATGTGCTAGTTTTAAAAGTTAAAGCCAATGAACAACTTTAAAACACTTTGCATACATAACTGCTTTTTACAAATTAGTGATGTTCCACTGATAGTTTATTATTGAACATTGATCGGTTGGAATCAACTGATGTGATGATCAACTATAAAAACCTGCAATCGAGTATTAAAAAATGTTAGCTAATTCTAGTAATTGTTTCTCCAGTTTTTATGTTGGGGTTGGGGTTTTCATGTATACAAAAAGAAAGATATTAAATAGTCATTGAGGGTAAAATTATACATTACTATGCCTACATCCAGGATCATTGTTCTTAAAATCCAAATTCTGTTATATACATAATTCTACCCGATTGTATGATCGATGATGAAATTCCAACATATTCTAGCTCTTAATATGCAACACCATTCATATTTCCGTGAACCTTGAAAATTACAACATTAAATTTTTAAAATAGTTTTTATAATCAATCATCACTTATAGCCCAATAAATAAATTTTCTAAATCAATCATTGGAATATACCTATTTGTTTGAACTTTTAAACTGTAAAAGTTTGAATTGAAAAAATAAATAAATAATAATTAAAAGAAATAATTTTATGCTGAACATATATTAAATTTGTTCATCTGTTATTTTATATACAATGTAATACATTTTAATACCCATTAATGATGAATTTAAAAACACTAATAAATAAAACTATCTTAAGCCTGAAGTTTTTATATGTTGCTGTTCCTCATGGTAAATACAAGTAACTAATGTGTCGCATTCATGGATTATGCTTAATAAACATTGCTTTTTATTAACATTTTCTACATCTTAATGTTATGTAAAAGAATAAATACTTTTTTATTTTCTTATTATGAATTGCAAAACGACAAATTCACCAATTGCAAATTTTAAGAACATATTATATATATATATATATATAGTACAGAACAAAATGTACCGTATATCTTCGCCTATACGTCAAGTTGTTTACACCAACATTTTCTGCAAATAGCCAGGGGGTTGACTTACAAGAGGGTCAACTTAAAACTAACTGTGCCGCAGAACATGAATTCGGTGTTGGCGAAATATTAGTACGATATTTTATACCATGTGGCATTTATTACTGAACATTGTAATCGTGAAATATTATTAAAAAGAAACTGTAGTAAAAATGTATATATATATAAACAGGGTTCTTAAGCGTCCTGGAATGTCCTGGAATTCTGTGATTTTAGAATCCAGGCCTGGAATGTCCTAGAAAAAGCAGTAAATTTTATTGTGTCCTGGAAATTTAAGCCAAAAATATTGTGGTTTATTTTTCCTCAAGTTTACTTATGTTGTTCTCATGACCTGTCTACATTCAGACAACAATTTCTTCTAAAAACATTCATTGATTGAACATTTCATGTCCTGGAAAAATAAGGAAAAGTCCTTAGAAATGTCCTTGGAAATGTCCTTGAATTTCATGTTTTTACAATTGTAAGGACCCTGATAAAAGAACTCACCTTGTTTGTTGTATTTGTTTACATAAATTTAGCTTCAAATGAAAACCATGTTTCATGTTACTATAAAATGTAACAATACAGAGGGTGCTCATACTGATATGGAGGAAATACTTTAAGTAACAAACAAAGTTTGGCGACATTAGTTGTTTTAAGTGAAAATCTTTTACCACACTATTATAATAAGAATGATATGTTTGTCATGATTTAATAATGTCAAGAACAACTTGCCACAGAAACTGGGTCGTCTTATAATCGGGTCCAAAAAAAAATATTGCTGATTGTAACACCAGAGAAAGACTTATAGGCAGGGTCGACTTACAGGCGAAGATATACGGTAACCCATGCTTAACATGGAAAGTTGTATGGTAGCCTTAAACTGGGCTTTCTCTCAGTAAGATTTCTGCCATGTAGATGGCTAGCCCTCATTAGCGGCGAGAATTTTGTTCTAAAAATATTAATACGTGATATTTCTAGTCTGCTGTTTAATGTTTAAACATTGTGTAGTGATCTCTGAAACTTGTGGATTGAATCGCATCTTGATACTGAGGAAAATGTATAAAGCCACTTTTGTGTTAAGTTACAAAAATCATGGCAACCATTGCCGTTATATTTTTTTAATTAATCTTTGTATGCAGTATTTAGTGTATGATAGTCATGTACCTCCAGTGCGAAATTGATCCTTTCAAGTACTGCATTGGGTAAGTGCAGGTTAAGAGAGGAGAAATAATCAGAATGATTGGAAGTTGTTAAATTAAAAACAGCCTTGCATAAATTATATTATTAATTTTCTTAGTTTTTTTGTTAACTCATTTTATTGGTTGATCCCTTGTCCTAGAATGGTAAGTTTAAACTCGAAACAACTACTAATATACTAGTATAGTAATGTACCTAAGCTGATATATTTTTGTGTATGTAATCATATTTTGCCTATTTGTATTCATAAATTATAAAAGTTGCATTATATCATAAAAACTTTATTGATTACTTTGTTAATCAATCGAAGTACTGGGAAGGGTTACTGTGAATATAAGAATCCATCATTTAATACTACAAATTGTCAAAATATCATATATAATCCAGATTTTAATAATAATAATAATGTACTGATGGGGGGAAAAACCAACACCATGTTTTCCGAGTGGCAAATATTTTGCATGTTTTATTGATGATTATTTCATTGCTTGGATTTTTAGGTTATGTCTTCATTGCTAAATAAGTTTTGACATGATTTGTTGTGTTATCATATATGCAGTTTGCATGGATAATATTGAAATGTGGGTAGCCTACGCTATTTACTGGTCCAAATCAATAGTATGTATGCTCACCCCGACACTGTTGCTGCTCTAACTTTCCTTACCATTGACCCAATCAAGTTGTTATGTATGGTCCTTTGTAAGATGTTATTCCACTCAAGAAGAAAAGCCTGTATGAGCTGAGTAACATGTTTGGGATGTTGATGAGCTTCCTGACCCTCCTGTTCAGCTTGTCCCTCAAATTCTCAGTCTGGTTCAAATCTAGACTGTTGGGTGACCAATCGAGCATAGAGACATTGTTTTGGTTGAGGAAGTTAAGACAAACCTGTAACATTAAATACATGGATAAGTTGAATGACTTGATGCCTGATGACCTAATCCCGATATTTTACAGCTGTAAGATTACCCTGGATGACCACGAAAGGTGTTTTCACGCTATGAGAAATTACATCCCACCCCCACCCTAACAGACCATATCCCAAATCTGTCATTTTTATTAATACATGCATCCAAAAAATCTCTCCCTTAAAGCAAATACAGAGACTTGTTGGTGAATAACACGCCTCCAGTGGGCCAGGTGAAACCGGAGTGGTGCATGTGCGTGCAGCCATTGCAATCAACCTTGACATCACCTGGGTGTACGTCATGTCCTTACGTTGAACTCCTGTAACTGATTCCTAACTGTTGCTGCTTCGTTGACACCCTGGGTGACCATGAGTACCTACATCCTAACTTGCCGTCTCCGCAGCAGTCTGAAATCGGTTGCGGAAGTGTCTGAGACATATACCGGGTACCTCTTTATCTTTATTTGACAAGTTAATGTCCACTCTGGGATGAACAGCCAACCTTCCCGTGGCTCGATTAAATAAGGTATCGTTGACTTGTGTACCCCCAATGTGCTGGGCGATTGTCCCTTTATAATCAGAACAACAGCCCTACCCCTATCAACCTGTAACATTCGCAGCATTTTGCATTTGATTTGTGTTAAATGAAATGTACACTTGATGTGCACTGTTAACAACTTAGATTTGGTATGTTGTTTAAGTCTACAGCATGTGGCAATGGCCTGGATGCGCTCTCTCTTGACAAATTGGTAAAAAGCATGCAGCTTTGTCCGTGCTCATGGTTGACCTAATTTTAAACAAAGTTTCTGTAGAAAGTACAGTGAGGTAACTATGTTGTGTTACTACGTTTGGTATATGGACCAAAAACAAAACAGTGTTACCAAAATTGAATTTGTGTTTGTTGTTTCCATCAGTATAATAATAAATTATCTGGACTCAAAACCCGCTAAAAATATGATGCCCCCCAAAAAAAAACATATCTGGGCCACTAAAATTAAATTTTCAGTGGGACAGACATGCTTAAGGTAGCTCAAATATTAAATATTTATATTTCAGGTCTTAAGCAAAATATTTAAGTTAGCATATGAATGTACTTCTAGATAGCAAAGATACCAACATACATGATATTGAAATGAAAAATTAAAAGAAAACACTGACTTCATCAAATTATATACTTATTTTGTACTTGTTTTGCAAAATGTCTGAACTTGATAATTTTTTGTTTACATCATCAGTGCAAAATTGCATGGCGTAACTCATCTCCCAGGGATAGCTCACATATAACACCAAAAAATAACCATCTGGGCTACATAATTGTTGTTCATGTGTTCAGTGTTTAATATAAGTATTTGTAAGAAACATACAAATAAAATTAGGTTATGGTTTTCTGTATTCTAAAATAACCTAACTTCATTTGTACTAGACAGAACTGAAACACTTTTTGTTCTTTGTTTTTTGCTGTGCGTTCAAGAAAATTCACCCGGCAGAAGGTACCATGATCATTATTTTACTCCGAAAATTATAACAATTATTTTCATTAGTCAATTCAATAGACACCAAATTAAGTGGCGTATTAAGACACCTAATTAAAATGAGATTTAAAACCAACAGAAATCGGAACACCACAAAGCAAATGACAAAAACTAAGGCAGCATTTGGGAATTTTCAGATTTTATTGCATATTTGGCCGAGATGTTCCGAATGGTTACAAACTGGATCACAATGACTGCATTCGGTCTACAACATCAGTGTAGATAATGTAAATGAATGTTTATAAATTATGTTTAGCCAATGTGGTATATTTTCCGACCCACAGGCAATATTTTCATGTGGAATAAATATGTCGTACAATTATTAATAGTAGCTCATATGTTATTGAAAGAAGGTATTATTTAGGTGACTAACACCATTAATTTTTAATATTTAATTTTCCCAAATGACATCATGTCGTCAACTCTTATTAATGTCATATATTTTCAATGATACGTCATAAAGTACTGCAACAGGCTTGTTCGTTTGATTGTTCATACCAAATAAGAACACTGTCAAAATATAGGAATAAATTGGCTTCACCTCTCTTTTTTTGGATGGCACGATAAAAGGGAAAAAGAAAATGACAGAAAAAGCTTGTTTTTATCCTATTCAAACTAAATTGGGAGTTTATGTACATAAATAATAGTTAGCTCCCTTGGTGTCATGTGTAGCTAAGTAGGTCAGATGTATCCTACATTACTCTTTTACATGGGATAGCTCTATCTTGCATATGCAGAGAGAGAATAGCGTATGCTAAAGTTAAATGTGTTTCTGTGAAATCGCTCATGCAGATTAAACTATTCTGTTTCTGTAATTTATTGATATGTGGATAATGAATATTATTAGATGAAAAACTTGCAATAAAGTTTCCTATTTTACTGAATGTATCTAAATCATGAGAAATAAACTGACCAAAAGGGTGAGTATATTGTCTGTTAATTGGTTTTAAATTAGTATGGCAAGATGATCATTTGGTGTTGTCGTCTTTACATGATTCATGAGTAAGCTAACATTATCTAATGTGTTGTGCAATCAGTTGGAACATCACAGCCATATCAACCAGGATTGACTGAAAAGATGCAGTATATTGATTGACTCAGTGACACAAACTCCATGACATACACTTGTTTGAATAACAGGGCTGGGATTTAGCCCAGTGGTAAACTTGTCTTATGCACAGTCCATCTAGGATCGATCCCTGACTGTTGTGTGGTATGTGCTGTCCTGTAAAAGGTCCCTTGCTACTAATTAGGAGATAACAATATGGAGTTTTTAGATTTGTGGGTGTTATTGTCTATTTGATCCTGCAAATGTCATTTTTGACCGATGGCATTAACCCACAAATCAAAAAAATCCATATGGTTATATCCATCATAAACTGAATCGTTTGTCTACAGCCTGCACAGAATTTATATAAATTTGGGGGAAAAAAGACATTTAATGATGCACTTAAAACATTTTATTTACGGTTATATGGCATCAGACATAGTTAAGGACTACACATATTTTGAGAGGAATCCCGCTGTCGCCACTTAATGGGCTACTCTTTCTGATTAGCAGCAAGAGATTTTTTTATTTGCACTTCCCACAGGCAGGATAACACAGACTATGGCCTTTGTTGAACCAGTTATGGATCACTGGTCAGTGCAAGAGGTTTACACCATTGAGCCTTGCGGAGCACTCACTCTGGGTATCTTGGATTAAAAATCACATGCCTGGACTGGGATCTGAACCCAGTACCTACCAGCCTGTTGACTGATGCCTAACCATGATACCACTGAGGCCGGTTTCTTGAAAAATAAATCCTGGCTACAGTCTAACTGTAGACCCTTGAATCATCAGCTTTGCCTTTTCCAATTGCTAATGATGTCACTTTCTAATGACGTAATGACGTCACTTTCTAATGACGTCATTAGCTTTCTGGGTGCTATTTTTATTTGATCACGGAAAAAGAATGTAATTAACCAATCACAATACAGAAGACACTCCAGTCAGTTTTCAATGGAAAAAACCCAGTAGGTTTCCTTGCTATGTCAGAATTAACAAATGGATAACATCCAACTGCCAATTTTTAATAAATCAATATGCTGTAATGATTTAGTTGAATGTTTTCTGCTCTTAAGCAGAGATAGCGGGCAGCGTGGCCCAGTGGTACAGTGCCCGCCTGATGCGCGGTCGGTCTAGGATCGATCCCCGTCAGCTGTCCACTGAGGTTTTTTCTCGACATAACCATATGTCCGACGCCGATATAACCGTAATTAAAATGTGTTGAGTGCGTCGTTAAACAAACCAAAAAAAAATTTAAAAAAATTAAGCAGAGATAATTGTGGAATTCTGTTTACAACTAAAAGAATTACTTATTTCTGCATACTTTTTGTTGGATCATTTAAACATTTTTCGGTATGTGGGAATTTACTTGTGGATCTAGATGCTTTTTAAAATTATTTTATATTTATTTATATGGTTAAAAATATCTTTGCACTTGAAACTAAGTGGGACGTAAAACACCGATGTCACATCGATTGGCACACTGAACCTCGACCAAACAATTTGTGTAATATAAGTTAAGAGTGATTAATCATGAAATAAATTTTCATGGTCACTCGCTAAAGCTTGTGACAGCTGAACATTATTTTGCTTTGAACATACACATGACACGAAATTGAAGCTTGTTTAATGTCCCATAAATAGTATTCAGTAAAAGAATCAAGTCTGGTAATATGTGTTATGTAAATCGGCAATGACCTGTTCTTGTATATTATGCTTCTTTTAATTGCCGTATAAATTTATGCATTTGTTAATTAGGAACAGAATGAAATATTATCAACTTCAAATAATTTGTATTTATATACATGTATTTGGGTTTTAAAATATCTTCTGGATATATGGCAGTATTTTTTTTTATTTTTTTTATTTTTTTTTTTAACATATGCCCTACACCTTATGTTTATTGCAAAGAAATTGGGTTGTGAAGTTAAGACCAAATTTAAACTAAAGGAAGGAATAGATGGACAATTTGTTTAAAACCAGTAATCACAGAAATTTTTTTGAATGTTCTTAAAAAGGTAGTTGGATTTAATGTTTCATGGAAAGTTGTGGATTTTGTTTGGCAGTAACCTGTAAGTATGATAGGCGAAGAAATTCCCAGGTTACCTCATTCACTTTGCAGTAGTGTGAAAATGTATCCTGACTTCTTGAACATGAATGTTTAATAACATGCCAGCACAAATACTGAAATTGGGAAGCATCTGCTGTTTGGTTTGAAAGTAATGATGAAATTAATAATAAATTATTTTTAACAATGTGGATGAGAGCCGAAGGCAGCCTTTCAGGGTAGACAGACTCACAGCTTCTTTGATGTTGGCAGTTCCCTGATGGTACTTGAAAAATTCACGATCTGCTTTCCCCAGAACCATATTTTTTATTGACAATGTGTTCATTAGTTGAGTGGAACAAAGTTTAAAAAAGTATATGTAGACAAAACATTACTGGTGGTTTTTAGTGGATATTGTTTCAAAATACAGTGCCAACTTTAATTTGTTTTATCCAGTAATAAAATGTGTCTCGAGGATCAAATAGCTTTTTTGACAATTTTGTTGTTTTAGCATCACATGACAATAGCTTGGATCCTTTGTAATGTTAATGCATTGATAATATCATATGGTCAACATTGTATTGTGATAATGCAATATAGTTGGTATTATTTAATACTTGTTTGCGGGCAGCCTAGCCCAGTGGTACAGTGCCCGCCTGATGCGCGGTCGGTCTAGGATCAATCCCCGTCAGCTAACCACTGGGGTTTTTTCTCGCCATAACCATATGTCCAACGCCGATATAACCGTAATTATAATGTGTTGAGTGCGTCGTTAAATAAAATTAAAAATTAAAAAAATAAATAATAATACTTGGTGTTTTTTTCAAAAACGTTTTTGTTTAATGACACCACTAGAGCTCATTGATTTATTAATCATCGGCTATTGGATATCAAGCTATGGTACTTTTGACATGGGTCTTAAGAAATTTACTACATTTTTCCAATAGTAGCAAATGATCTTTTATATGCACCATTCCAGTGTCAGGATAGCACATACCACAGCCTTTAATATGCCAGTTGTGGTGCACTGGCTGGAATGAGAAATAGCCCATCAGACAAGTGCTTTACTACTGGGCTATGTCCCACTCCTGTGTTTCTTTTTAAATGAAACGGAGAAAAGATTAATATTTTATTAGTTTAATCTGACAATCTGATTAAAATTAGCTCTGCTAGTCTTATCAGTAGATCTAACAGCATTTCGTGGACTCCCCACGTGTAGGTTACATTTCATCTATAAATAACAATTTAAATGTCAACCATTACTCTTCACCTTTTATAGCATTGTTTGGGAGCATACAAATTCTAAAAATATTGGTAGAGACCTTTTAATAAAAAATTATGCAATGGTCTATTTCAACATTAAAAAAACGGGGTAAAGTACAGTAATAAACTCTGGATTGTATACTAGTATAAACAGATTTTATGGCTATACCATCATAGGGTTTTTTTCCCCGTCTTGAAACAAATTTATATAAAATTTTATATTGAAATATATTCCGGCATACTTCTTAATTAACCTGAATCATTTCGTATACATTCGGTGTAATCCTGAATGTTTTCAAATACTTTTCAAATCACTGGCATGATTTTGCAAATAATGTTTTGATTGAAAGGTCAACTGGACATGAGCTTCAACGAGGTGCTGTTAGATCTACAGGTAATAGTAATTAACCAGTGGAGCTAATTTTAATTAGATTGTTTAAGCCGACATAATTTTAAGCATGTTGACTACTTTTGATTCAGTGTTACAATGACCTTGATTGTCCTGAATATATGAATTCCACACCAGTGTTGTGGTTTATTTATGATTAAGAGCTTGTTTTCATAAATTCACTGAAAAGGGAATAGCTTTTTCAAAGACCATGTACATTTCTAGTCAAATAAGCTACAAGGAAACAATAACTTACCAACAAAAAAACAAATCACGATAAGCTAAATTACTGCTTTATCAGTACATATAGCCTGTATGGTGGTAGCAGGATTCCTCTTTTTCTTGACCAAATCAAAAATAGCCATATGCTGGACACCAAATAGCCATTGGGTGTGATAGACCAGTGGTAAAGCTTTTGCTTGATGCAGGGTTTGGTGTGTGGGATCGATCTCCTTCGGTGGCCTGATTGTGCTATTTATCATCCCAGACAGTGCAACACAACTGGTATATGTTATCCTGTCTATGGGATGGTGCATATAAATGATCCCTTGCTGCTAACTGAAAAAGAGTAGTCCATGAAGTGGCGACAGCAGGTTTCCTCTCTATATTTGTGTGGTCCTTGGTCTGATGCCATATAACTATAAATAAAGTGTATTGAGTGCATTGTTAACACATTTCCTTCCTTTCTGAACAGCCATAGTTCTGAGGTGTTAAATATTCCATCCCATTCCATTCCTTTCCACATCAGTATTGTGCTGAGGATGAACAACATTGACAGACATTCTGTAATAAGGTAGACAACTCTTTCTGGCTTCAGTGCAGCCACTGCAGTCTAGTCCCAGTGAAATGTATTTTTATCTGATCAATACATACATGTACGTAATTATTTTCATATGGTTACGATGGTATATAAAATTCTTTTTATATTATTATTTTTGAAATTCATATCGGACAGTCATGATATGCATATAAATAAATTAGAAGCAAGTTTGCTGTGTTAATGTTTTTTACCTTTTAGTACCTTACCCAGCACACCTGCATTGGACAGGTCTTGACTGGTTTTAGTTTTGCCGCCATTTTGCTTTCTGCAATGAAAGATTGTGATTTTTGTGCTACTTGGCAATTACAAAGCCAACAAAACTATTGTGTGTTAATAAAATATTAATGTTTCAAGACTATCTTTTTTAGTAAGTCTTTTTCTTGTGGCATTCCATATTTCTGACACCAGCTGTTTGCTATTAATATGTCCGACCACACCCATAATGTACGAGCGGTATGGTCGGCAGCTGTGCAGTTTGGCTCCACTCTGTAGTTTGTAGGGCTTTCCATTGCCATGAATTTCTGTGCGGTAGATTCATTGCATGTACCCTTTTAAAACTACTTTTAATATGTTCGTCATATTGATTTTTACAGCAATTAAGACGACTTTTTCCATTAACAAATTACAAGACTACTCATTTTTTGCAGGTTATGTACATTTGAGTTTATGTATTTCAACTAGTTGCCATAGAGATTTTTCAATATTTCAAATACAGGTTTGTGCACTTTGTGGATTAGATCCGGTATGTGTGTTTGTGGTTGCCTTCTATTTTTAATGAAGTGCTATTGTCTCGGTCTTTTTGAAGCTATATCCTCAAGTATATTTTCAACTATTTGGAATAGATTGTGAACATTATTTTGCTTATGGTGTTTAATATTCTTTAGATGGTCATTAACCTGAGTCACTTACAAATGCATTAACTTAACACTGATGCTTTATTAGTCATAATGTGGGGTGCTCTTTAATTTTCTGAAAGTCTGACATTAAGTTTGTACATTAATCTCCATTTGATAGATTTTTGCAAAACCTGTTTTTGTAATTTGCGACTAACTTGACTTTATTTCAAAATCCACACACATCTGATGAATTTCATTCAGCCTGCTGTTTTTGGATGTTGAGATTTTCATCCACAAATAGAAATTCCAGATCTTTTCCAATATCAATTTAGTGTTTTCGCTAGCTTGTTTTAGCATGGTGCAGCAACATGCCTCGATAGTCTTAACACCATGTTGCCTTAATCAGCATCATGCTGCCCTGAGATTAAACCAGGCTTTTTCAAAAATTGCTTTAATAAAACACCCCAAAAAGGTATTACTAATCAATAAAATATGCCTTTTATATCTTTTGCTTTTCATTTATGAAAGCAAGCACATAAATTACATTAATGTATTTTTAATGAAAAACAAGTGCCCCGAAAAAGGTGAAAATGCCCCAAAAGTGTCTGGTCTACCATGCCTTGCCTAATGTATAGGGGAGTCACTATCATTTTCATTTCTGTTCATAAAAAGTGGGGTGATTAGAAGGACATTTTATTAGCTGATTTGTATATGCATTGGCAGTTACCTAATTAGGCTAAGACTAAACTGGTAAAATTACTACATCCAATAGGCGATTATTAAAAAGCAATATGCTCTTAGTCGTTACGATTTTTTTAAACTGTAATTCTGTGTATTATTATAACAAAACAAAACAGTCTGATTAAAAAAACAATTATAATTTATAATTCTGTTTATTATATAAGTTGATAATTCATGCAAAATGTGATAAACTAGATACAATTAATTTTCCGCATTTGGTGTGGGATCAATCCCCGTTGGTGGGCCCAGTGGGCTATTTCTCGTTCCAGCCAGTGCACCACAACTGGTATTTCAAAGGCTGTGGTATGTACTACCCTGTCTGTTTGATGGTGCATATAAAAGATCCCATGCTGCTAATAGAAAAGAGTAGCCCATGAATTGGTGACAGCAGGTTTCCTCTTAATATCTGTGTGGTCCTTAACTATATGTCTGACGCCATATAAATGTAAATATAATGTGTTGAGTTCATCGATAAAAATAAAATATTTCTTTATTTATTTAAAACTAAATTTATCTTGACCTTTTTTTATATAATTTTTAATTCTAGTGCACAAAGATGTTTTTCTCTCTCTGCTGCAGAGATTACTGGATAAAGCATTATTTGTTGATTGAGTTGCAGCACTGGTCACCATGACTGCAGCAGACAATTATCCACAATGTATTGTCATGTTGCTGACAGCCATTCAATTCAGTCTGCAGTCTTTCTAACCACATGACTTGAAGAATGTCACCATTTAGGGTCATAGCATTAATTATTCATAGAACAGTTATTAATAGACTTCAAACTGAAAGCAATTTTCGGTTGTTGACCTTTCTAATGTTTTATTTTGGCTCAAAATTTGTACATTAATAAATCTTTTTGCCAGTATAACTATGTGATGATGTTGGCTGTCCCATTGTTCATTGTTTAAACTTATTTTCGTGCTTATATCCAATTAAAATTCAAACCTTCTGCCCTGGGCACACACCTGAGCTGTCTGTAGAGAACAGATGGTTAGCAGTTAGTGAGAGAGGTCAGTGTAGTGGCATTACACCTAACCATTGTGTCATTAAACTCCATCCGGGTGGGAGCTGCTACTAGGGTGTGTACCCAGAACCTACCAGCCTGTCTGATGTACCAGTGAGACCAGTTTTTCTGTCCTTGTATTCTTAAAGATTTAAGTGATATTGTCAGTAATTACGTAATATTAAAATGTACATGTAGATATTTATTTACCAATATACAAGAAGCATTTTATAATTTTTGAGATTGCTGAATTCCAAGTACCAATTTTCTTTTCATTTTTTTCTTTTATTTTTTTTTTCTGCTAAATAAAGATGAATAGCCTGTGTGACATCAGTACAGTTTTATCCTCTAAGCCGTGCTTCATTTCAGTACTAATGGGGGGAAAAGGCTTTTACACATAGTTGTTGATTAGCCAATGTGTTATTAAGCATTATTTTTAATCACTTTTTATTAATGGTTGATCTGGGATTTTAAAAAGCTGCTTTTTTTTTCTTTTCAATTTTGCTGTTAGTGATTAACTAGTCATTAGTTTTTCCAGTTAACATCAGGCAGTGTGGGATTTTAAAAATACCTATTTAAAAAATATTTTAGTGTGGCAAAATTTTAAAAAAAAACTCTTACTGTTTTACAGACTGGAAATTGATCCTCTGTACACATTCTCAAGACAAACTGTTTAATTTAGGATTTTACTTAGAATTTTCAGAAATGCAGATAATGGAACAGTGATACATAAATAACAGAAACAAATAAAAGTGATGATAATAATAATAAAACCACACTAGCTTTGTTAAATTGATAAAAGTGGAGCATAATACATTTTACTGCTTTTGTCATAAGTCACTGTTGTTTGAGCAAAGTTAGACATCAGCATAAGGAATTTAAATGTTACTATTCTGGTAAAAGATTGGCATGTACATACACTGCTAAACTGTCATTTTTGCCAAGCTGGTAACTGACCATGTTTTAAAAAGTTGGGGTTTTTTGTTTTTTTAAAAGTCCAACCACAAAACAATCTGATTAAAAAAAACCCCAAACAAAACAAGGTATGCTGAAGTTAACTTCAATGAGGAAATATTCAGTATGACTGATAATACAAAATGATTTATACAGGTAAGCATCAGTGGTGTAATGCGAGAGGTAGTTTTTCCCGTCCCTAGCCATGCAAGACCAACCCATTATATGACATCGGCCCATGCGGAATAAATCTGTCTTGCATGGACAATGACATCATTGAATTTAACTGTGGAGTATTTCGGCATTAGTAATATGACATATCAATGCGAGTTGGTTAGTTTTGGACTTGATATTTTGTTACTAAAACCTTCATTATAAAAGCTGTCTTGTTCACTTATGGTGTTAAATTATATTTAACACATGAAACACACTTCAAATATGATTATGTAGTTTATTTACGATAAATGGTCAAATAATAAAGGGAGTTTTTACAGCCATGTTTGTTTGTACATGTAAACTAATGGTCTACTTATCAGTTTGTTGGGAGAAAAATACTCCCATCATATGCAGTCATGTGGGTTAGAAAAAGTACACCCTCTGTGGTGGATATTTCGACCCTGGGACTCTGTAAGCCTTGTCCCAGGTTGAAATTTCCACCACCACGGGTGTACTTTTTCTATCCCACATGATGGAGTCTAAAAGTATTTAATAGGTAACGCCAAAACTTGGTCCTTAAAGTACATGTATGTAAAGGCCCCGTCAGCTAACCACTGGGGTTTTTCTCAACATAACCATATGTCTGACGCCGATATAACTGTAATTATAATGTGTTGAGTACGTCGTTAAACAAACAAAACAAAACAAAAAAATGTATGTAAAGGCTCGGGGATTAAAGCCTAGCACACAGTGCACATAAAACTGTTTTTAAAAAACACCAGCATGTTTCATGTTTGAATAAACTGCTGACATCTGAAATGAGTAAGGCACCTGAAAACATGCTGCTAAACATGACAAGTAGCACCCCAAAACTGATGTCACATGATCAGAAAATAGTTT
>JAECMU010158069.1:0-11214 GCA_016106625.1 Dracogyra subfuscus | reverse complement strand
TAGCATGATATCGCAAGGATTAAGTGACTATCAATTTTTGAACCTACAGTCACTTGTCGACTGAAATGCAAAAAATCAATAGGGGTTGACCACAAAAGTTTTTCATTATCCATCCAAATGTCGGAGTCCCGTCTCATTTTGCTATTATGCACCCATTTGCATCTGACCGCACAGCACAATTAAAAATGCTTTTCCTTAGTAATGACAATACCAAATAATGTACAACTACTGGGTCATTAGTTACTACAAAGGTCAGTCTACCTGTAATCATCAAAGAAAACTTTGAAAAATAAATATTTATATTTATTATTTTTCTAATGAGGACCTATTTCCTAAACCGGACTATATGAAGCTGCTACAACTAGTAACGACACGACAAATGGTGGTGTGGTGCCTTAAAAATAAAAACTTATCTACTTACATTGACCCCTGTCAGTATCCTTTTATTTTTATAATTATATACAAAATATTAAGTTTTAAAAGATAAAAGAAATAAGAGTACATGTACCATTTGTCAAATATATCATAGCAAAACATTACTGTTGGATATGTTATATTTTCTGTGTACAAGTCAAAACAAGGGTTCGAAGAGTGACTGTCGTAAACCTTATAGTCTGTACCATCCTCACATAAAAATATATATTTTTAAATAATTTCAGTTTGATTTGACATAAGAGAAAAAGTAAAAGTGTTTTAGAAAGTAAAAGTGTTTTAGAAATATAAAAAAAAAAATACTGGCTCAGAAATAAATAACTTGCAGTAAATTCTATATAGTATGAAAAAAGGCGTTCTCTGTATGTAGGACTATAATTATCATGATGTCATGGTCTATTGCAGTACTGGTTTAAGTGACAGGCCCTAGTTTTTAAACACCAAGGCATATTTTTCACTATTATATAAAGTCGTTTTTGTTAACTGAAATCAGTCATTACTAAGAGTTTTTGTTTAGATTATTCATTTCCGTGTATCTAAAGTATTTCTGGTCATTCTGGTATTTTTAATATCACCAAATGCATGAAACATCGGAGAAGAAATGATTATGGAATCGAGTTCTAGTCTGTTTTAAAGCTATTTCACTGATTCAGCATCACAGACTCTTGTTTCACTCTGTTGTAATTTATCCAGATGTGTTACAAGTTTGAAGATTTAACTAAACTTAACGTCTGAACCAAAATGTTAACAACTACCAAACATTGCTATCCTACCTTTATTTTTCATTAGATTTTACTTACATTTTGTGCAGACAGAAATCTAGGAAAAACCATTGCAGTGACACAGATTCCACATACTAGATGATAACCATGTCACCAATATTGACTTTGCTGAGATCGCATAGGGCAAAAATCATGTAATTTTGTGTCGTGTCGGCTGCTATTTTGACTTTTTATGAAAGGATATGACTTAATCTAGCAACATCATAACATGTTATATAAAAGCAAACGTGATGATGTCATATTAAATTTTTTAATTGTTTTTTTTTGTTTGTTTAAATATACCACTAATATTAATAATGTTACATTCTTTGGAGGCTTTCAACCCTCTTGAAGAATATTTCATAAAAAAAAGTAAAATGGCAGATGGCTGAAAATTGTATGTATTTTGCCCTATGCTATCTCAGAAAATTTGATATTGGCGACATACTTACAGTCTCATATGTGGAAGTTATGTCACTGTAAATTATAATAGTTTTTTCACGTGTGTGGACAACATTTGGTGGAAATGTAAGGGTAATTAAAGATAGGAGTCATTTTCAGTAGTCGTTAACAATTTAATTAGGACTTTTGTTTAGTTGAAATAGTTCAACCTATACCCCTCCTATGCCTACGGCCCAAAGCTGCAAGCAGGATGAATCCCGATGATTATCTCCACTGAAACTACAGTCTGCAAACTTGTTTAAATAATATTTCTTCCACAACCAAATACATCGTTTTGGGACTGATCGGCTGGATAATGCCTATATATACGGCATCTCCCTACATTTAACAAATATCGTCAACGTCCCTAACTGCGTTATGCTTCAAATTCCGTTCACTTTGTTTTCTTGTACACGGTTCGTGCAATCAGCATCCGATTTGTTGTCATCGGCATGTCGTTCATTTATGAGGTTTTTCTTCACAGTTCAGGAACATTTTTATAAGCAATAAAGTTGAGAAAAGTAAGTATCTAAATAAAAAACTTTACAAACCCCTAAAACCATTAATTTTACCAAGTCATTTTTGTTTATTCCTTAAAATTACCGATATCAAGTCCACATGACTCGTAGAAATTGACTTAAAATGGAGAAAGATGAATTAACATTCGGTGCGTGTCACATAACCTCACACGTGCCAGATCAACAAGGCCAAAGAATAAAAAAATTACGATTTTTAAGACCCCTGTTGTTAGGACTTGTTTTCAATTATTATATTCGATCTGCAAAAGGTATGCTACGTTTCTGTGCCTCTGTTGTAGTGAATAGTATTCATAATCTATTCATAACAGTTGTAAATAATTTTGAGTATATAAATTGTGTTAATTTTGAATCAATTCATTAAAAATTTTATATTTTACAAATTATTCGCAGGTATGAACGTAATGCCTGTCAGTATTGACATCAAGTGTGAGCGATGTGTGTTGATAAAACGCGGACCGGACCAGAACACTTGACAAATTGAATTTTCCCATTAAAATAATTAATAAATTAAGTGTTCGGCAACGGTGCATAATTAAGAAACATATATTTGTTCATGTAGTTTCCTTAAAAATGGAAAATCACGAACCGCACACGCGCAGTACGATACTTTTTGTAAACGCATGCGCCTGAACGCAGTTACAAACGCATCCTTTCCTGTTTACCAGCGGGTGTTTCACTTTTATTTATTAGAATGGATTCGTTTTACGTCCACATTGTTGATTTTTTTTTCGTTACTTGATTGCAATTTATTTTGTTTCACGTATTGTAGCTGAAAAATGTAGAATAGTATTTCCGTAAATATTGTATTCGTGTTTTTGTCGTTAGGTGAACGCAGTTTGGGATGTCGATGGTACACATATTTTAATTTTGACAAATCAAGATGACGGAAACGAAAGAATAAATTTATTTCAGACTTCACTCTGCAGTGTGACGCTGCCAGTGTCGATTGTGCAACACAAATTCAACGCACTAGAAGAGATTTAGTCTTGCTTTTTCTACACATTTTAGCCATTGCACTAACTAATACCAAGTGAGCGATAATGTTACCATTGCTATGTTAGATGTTTTTTAAAAGTTCGATGTTTTGACACATTCCACGTTTCACATTTTATTTCTGTTTTGCAAATAGAGTGCTCTCCCTTCGTATGAGGTGCCTTGGAGATTGCATGGAACCAAATCAATTCTCATTGCTAATCAAGTTAACATTATCTAATACAAATTATTATGCTTTATAGCCGAAGAGAACTGATGAATTGGCATGCAATGACTAATGTTAAAACAAATATGAAAACATATCATGAATTTTTAACCAATAACAACTCACATATTATTATATATTTTTTATATTTTATTTTTACAAAAATGTCTGTGCATGTTATGTTTTTTTTTTTTTTTTTTTTTAAAACGTTTCTTAAATAAAACATTACCACCAAACTGATTAAATTTCATTTTAGTATAGGGATGCAATATGCTCCAACAGCCAAGAATTAAGGATATTACTTAATAATCAATATGCAGTACAAAATTAAAGTATTAAATGTAAAGTAAAAGTAAAGTTTGTTTTGTTTAACGACAACATTAATAAAGCACATTGATTTATTAATCATCAGCTATTGAATGTCAAATATTTAGTCTTAGATATGAAACACGCTACATGTTCACGTCAGTTTCATTTCATTTTCAATATTGTTTAACGTGCACATTCATAGCAAGATGTTATACCGCACGCCTGTCTTGGGCACACACCTCAGCTGTCTGAGCTGTTTGTCCAGGACAGAATAGAAATTAGAGGTTAGTTGTTATTGTTAGTGAAAGAGAAAAGAGGGTGTAGCGGCCATACACCTACCCAATGAGTCCTTAAAAACTCGCTCTGGGTGGGAGCCGGTACCGGGCTGCGAACCCAGTACCTACCAGCCTATTGTCCGGCGACTTAACCGCTAGGCCACCGAGGCCTGTCTCACGTCAGTAGCAAGGGATCTTTTTTATATGTAAAATCTCACAGAAAGGATAATATATATACTACGGCCATTTGATATGCCAGTCGTTGTGCGCTGGCTAGAACAAGAAATTGTTTGTTTGTTTGGTGTTTTGTTTGACGACACACTCAACACATTATAAGTACGGTTATATCGGCGTCGGACATATGATTATGTCAAGAAAAAACCCCAGTGGGTAGCTGACGGGGGTCGATCCTAGACCGACCGCGCATCGGGCGGGCACTGTACCACTGGGCCATGCTGCCCGCTAGAACAAGAAATAGCCCAATGGACCCACAGATGAGGATCGAGAGCTTTACCACTGGGCCTAGTGTCTTCACGAGTACTCGAGTACTCGGGCCCTGGTCGAGTCTAGCAAGACTCGAGTATGTTCACAAGACTCGAGTATCCGTGCAATTATATTATATTTTGTACTTCATTTTGCCATATGGTGACCGTCGGTTACATTATAGCTAGATTATAAGACATGGAGGGAAAACAAAATTCGAATATGTGGAATGCAATATAATAGCATGATCTGGTACCCATGTTCAGCGCTTGAATTAAGATGCATGTTCGCTATTTTATTGTATTCCTTAGTCTCATTTTCATCTAGTAAATGTCGAATACTCGGGTCCGGTCGAGTTTGACCCTCGAGTACTCGAGTCCAATATATGTTATCATAGAAGGTGTAAATCCGGCGTTAGCTTATTTAGCACTGTATGTAGGCACTTGCAGAGTATTCGGCCCATTCGACAGATAGACGGACGTTTGGATGGTTATATAACTATAACCGTCCAAACGTCCGTGTAGCTTTCGAATGGCAGAATACTCGGTCTATCTATTTACAAATTCACCAGGTGTGGATTGCTCGTTATATGTCGATGATTTTTAGATTTGCTATAGATCGTCCAATATGAGTATCACTGAACGTAAGTTGCAGCTCTGTTTGAATAAACTTCATCAATGGGCAACTGACAATGGTTTTCGATTCTCAAGGCAAAAACGGTTTGTATGCATATCTGCCAAAAAAAGAGGTCTCCACTTAGATCCACAGTTGTTTTTGGACAAAACTCCAATTCCAGTTGTGGTGGATTTTTAAATTTCTGGGAGAAGCTATCTTTTGTGCCCCATCTTAAATATGTTAAAAAAGAAGGGCTTGAAAGCTCTCAATATTTTAAAAGTTATTGGTAATAAAGAATGGGGAGCGGACCGAAAGGTTATGTTCCGTGTATATATCTTTAGTTAAATAAAATAAAATAATGATTGTGGATGCATTGTGTATGGGTCGGCATGCAAATCTTATTTGCAGATGCTAGATCCTATTCACAATCAGGGATGTAGGCTTAGTCTTGATGCGTTTAGAACATCTCCTGTAGAGATGCACACGAATCTTGTTTGGGTGCTAGTCTTGCAAAGCTTTCTCTGCAGTATGCAACCAAAATTAAATCATTACCGAAACATCCAACACATGATGCGGTGTTTGATAACAAATATATGAAGTTGTTTGATGCAAGCTCAAATGCTATTCGTACATTTGGTCTTCGCATTCAGCTGTGTGTGTCACTTCCAGCATTGATTTAACTGACACACTGGAAACTTTGGTGTATTTCATCACCTAAAATTGTGTTTCATCTTGCGCATCTGAAGAATGATCGTACAGATGCTGTTGTATATAAGCAATTGTTCATGGAAATTCAAGACACGTATCGTGATTATATTCATGTGTATAGGCCTACAGATGGATCACGGGATGGGAATTATATGGCTTGTGTTACAGTTTTTCCATCAGACGCAATCCTTTCCATGAGACTGCCTGACTCAGAATCGATCCTTTTTGCACCGTTTGACAAATCTGATAATAATATATTTGAGAAATTATCTGACTATACATTTGAAAAATCTGAAGCTTTCAGTTTTCTTAAAAATATGAAACACGATAAAAGTCCTGGCTCGGATGGTTTTACGGTCGAATTTTTCCAAAAAATTTGGGCAGATTTAGGACATTTTATAGATAAAGCAATAAATTACAGGTATGATGTAGGTGAAATGTCTACCGTCAACAAATTAGGAATAATCACTTGTATTCCGAAACCAAATAAGCCAAAGCAGTTTTTAAAAAATTGGAGATCTATAACTCTTTTAAATTGTATATATAAAATAGCTGCTGGTTGCATTAGCTAACAGAATTAAAATTGTCCTGGATAAAATAATAAATAATTATCAAACAGGTTTCATCAAGGGAAGATATATAGGAGAAAATACACGTTTAATATATGACATTATGCAGTATACCGAAACACACTTTATACCTGGTCTTTTAATATTAGTAGACTTTGAAAAAGCATTCGATTCAGTATCTTGGTCCTTTATAGAAAATGCATTAAATATATTTAACTTTGATTCATCAATTATGAGATGGGTAAAAACTTTGTAAAAAATGTCCATGTCGAGTTTAATACAAAACGGTCATATGTCAGAAACATTTAAACTCGAAAGAGGATGCAGGCAGGGAGATCCACTCTCACCTTATATGTTTTTAATTTGTGCCGAAATTCTTTCAATTCTTGTGAGAAATAACAATAACATTAAAGGTAATTCTATTAAAGATGAAGAATATTTAATAACTCAATATGCAGATGGTACTACTTTTATTCTTGACAGGACATCCAAGTCTCTGGAAAGTACAATGGTTTTACTTGATTACTACTCAGATATTTCAGGTTTAAAAATAAATTACACAAAGTCTAAAGGTATTTGGATAGGCAGCAAAAAATATTTTAAAGAAGTATACCATCATACACGGTGGAAGCTAGAATAGGGTGGAAATAAATTTAACCTCCTGGGTATAAATTTTACAGTTAATTTAGATTAAATTAAAGATATGCAGAATGTAATGAAACTTCGGTCAGTTAGGAAATTGTCAGTACTTGGAAGGGTTACGGTCTTTAAAACCTTAATAATACCAAAAATCACACATCTTTTAATAGCACTACCAAATCCACCAAGACATATGATACAAGCTCTTAAAAACATGTTTTTTAGATTTATTTGGAAAAATAAACCAGAAAAAAATCAATCGAGATGTATTAGTACAAGATTATAAACATGGCGGTTTAAAAATTCCTGATATAATACACCTTGTTACATCTTTAAAAGCAACGTAGATACAAATAATTGTCCAACAAAGTACAAAATGGATCACATTATTTGAGTCCACCACAAACTTACGAACTAAAGACCTTGTTATATACGGAGATCACTTTCTTGTAATTAAAAAGGAAAGAGTAAGAAATATGTTTTGGAAAGATGTTTTGTGTAGTTGGGCACTAGTTCAAAAATATCAAAAGTTACAAACCACTGAAGATATCCAAGGATTGAATATTTGGTATAACACCAACATATTATTAAATAATAAACCATTCATGTATAAGAACTATATTAACAAAGGAGTAATTTGTATTAGCGGCATACTGGACGAGGAAGGAGATTTTCTTACATTTGAATCCTTTACCCAAAAATATAACATAAATACTCACTTTTTACATTATGCATCGCTAACAAACACGCTAACAAACGCAGTAAAAGCCTTTTTACAAACACAAGATAGCTTAACTGTAACAGAGTTTAGCAAAATTAAAATACCAATTTTTCTTTTTAAACTGATTTTTCTGTTGAACAAGAATACAACAAGTAAGGTTATGTACAATATTTTAAATAATAAAATCACCACTTCAAAGTCACAAACAAAGTATGCAAGAAAGGGTTTAATATTTGACCACTTACATGGACAAAATATTATGTTTTACCTTTTAAATGTTTAAAAGACACTACATTAATATGGTTTCAATATCGACTGCTGCACAGAATTTTTGTCACAAATACATTTGTATATATGATAAACTATTCTGAATCAAATAAATGCTCATTCTGCAATAAACTACCTGAAACGTTACAACACTTGTTTTACGATTGTGACAAGGTACGACAGCTTTGGAAAAGTTTAGAAAATTGGATATTTCATGAAACGGGATTTCGCATTTCACTCACAAAACATTTAGTGATTTTTGAGATGATTGATGGAAAAATGGCCCAAAATATAAACTGGTTAATAATTAATATTAAATACTATATTTATACCATGAAAATACTTAAAAGAAACTTATGTATCAATGCGATTAAAGTTATTCTGCGTAAAAAGTTTCAAATAGAAAAATATATTTATTTTAAAAATTGCGAATTTGATAAATTTTATAACAATTGGTCTAAGTGGCTTGATATTCTAGCTTAAACAAAATACATATCGACACAGACGTATGCAATTTTTGAAATTAACTAATTATATTCTTTAAAAAAAAAAAATTATGTCTTTTACTCCATCCAAACGTTTATTTCCTAGCGTTACACACCTGTCCAAGCACTCGTCTAGTTCCCTTATCTTATACTTCTCATTTCCTTTCTTTTGTTTTTCCCTTTTCTACCTCTTTTCTACTGTCTTCTTTCCTTCCAAACTTTGTTTTATTTTGTCTGTCATTCGTATGGGCGTGTCAACTTAATGTTTGAGTTTAAAAAACAAATATTATGCCTAAATCTCATATTTATGAAAGATTATGCTATACAAAAAGTAAATATTTTTGGTACAATATATATGTATGTATGTATTTATATATAAAGGTAAACCTCTATTCTATGTACATGAATGTTAGTGTATATGTGTATTATTGTAAATGTTGGTTTAAGAGTGTATAATATGTGTATGTATTATGTATTTTTGTAACCATGTGTATATAATATAATTATGTATATTAGCTCATTGTAAGGCAATGATGCAAGGCGCCCCACCCTTGTCATTGTTAAATTGATCTGGGGGTAATAACATTTATTTAAAATAAAAAAAAAGAAGTTTGGGCAGTCATTAAAGCTTTAGAAGAAATAAAGCATTCGATTGCATCCAAATTTATTATTTGTACCGACTCATTTTCGTGTCTCCAAGTTTTACGCAATATGAAGCTGGACCATCCCTTAATTGGGATGGTGATACGAAAGTGTGTCTTTTTATCCATTGCTAATAAAGACATTGTCATTTTGTTGGGTCTCCAGCCATGTTGGCATCAGGAGTAATGAAAAGGCAGATTTAGTTGACAAATCTGCTTTGGATTTGCCTCATTCCAGGGTTGGTGTGCCTTATACTGATTTTAAATATAGTATTAGCCAATTTATCGTTTCGACATAGCAACATGATGGGGACGGTGCGGTTGTGAACAAGCTTCATGCTATCAAGCCAGTCTTGGAGAGTGGCAGTCCTCTTAAATAGATCGTGCAGTAAAGATGAAATAGTCTTGTGTCGTGCTCGCATTTGACCCATTCATTTATTTCAAAGAAATATCCTCCACCTCAATGTGAGCACTGTCGGTGCGCCACATTTTGGTGGAGTGTAATCATCTTTTAAAAAAAACCTCGAAAAGATATATTTGGTGATACAATCATTTCCATTCCCCCTGGGTTGTCATGCCACGACCAGAAGCGGTCAGGCCCTTTTAAGGGTCCTATGGGCAACCTAGGGAGACTCCACAGCAACACCTAGGTCTAATTAACGAGCTACTCTCGATATACTAAGTCAAAACCTATACTAGCTCGAATGCTTATTTTACAATTTAGATTGACCGTTTAAAATTCGCGTCAAAATTTCTTCAAATCATAGTGCGCACCTGTTTCTCTTTGGCTTATTAATGCTCCATTCAAAATTCCATAGCATCACCACCCACTCGCACCTACTACCGATTTCAGTCTCGTTAAACATTCATTCATTCATTCATTCTATTCACAAAATGGATTTCAGAAGAAGTTATGATAGAGTTGCGAGGCTATATGTAGCAATCACTCGCCATGTGCTTGTCTACAGAGGAAAGCTGATCATAACCACGATATCATATACGGTTCCAACGTCGTCTGTATGAGGACTGACACTTTATAGCGCAACAGTACATGCGCCAAAAATATTTCTGCAGCTTCCCAAAACAAACACGTTTGAATGAGCATACGGCGGTGCATTCAATATTATTTCCAGAATGGAAAAGTAAATATTTTATTAAAAACAAATATTGACAATTATTTTGAGGTGGATATTCCTTTCTTGATATGGAAAGCGGAAGCTCTGTGTTTTTGTTATTTTCTTTATTGTGATGTACCAGCTATCATCAAATGAGGAAGGTGGAATATCTAGTTTGACACAACTGATCAGAAGGTACACTTGAAGTGACTTGGTGGCTTGCTCCTTCAACCATGGTAATATGAGTGTCCTGGTGTGGCTGCATGTTAATTGAGGTCCTTCTTTTGCTCATTGTTCACTTGAAAAATCTTGGTTTCAGTTAGGCATCTGTTGGTCTAGTCACTGTGTGTACTATATATTCTTGATAATGGAATGAAGGTGTTTAAAGTAACACGAAGTGCGGTGCCATGTCACATATCTGAGGAATGGGACCTGACTAAAATAATAAATACATGAATACGCCATAGTGGTACAATGACGAAATGATGCTCAAATAAGTTATACTATTAAATGTTATTGTCTGTATGTCTGTTGTTTTGTTTTTTTTCTTCTTGTTTTTCTTTTTTTCTTTCTTTCTTTCTGTTTTCTTTTTGTTTTTGTTTTGTAGTGTTGTTGTTTTGTGTGTGTGTGTGTGTGTGTGTGTGTGTGTGTGTGTGTGTGTGTGTGTGTGTGTGTGTGTGTGTGTGTGGTAAGTTGCTCCTTTGTTTGCTTGTTTGTTGATTTATTATTATTATTGTTGTTGTTGTTGTTGTTGTTGTTGTGGTTATTGTTATTGTTGTGGTTATTGTTATTGTTGTTGTTGTTGTTGTTTGTATTTTACTCTTTTTTCTTTCTTTTTTTTTGTTCTTCTTTTACAATGCTCAGTTTTCCTTTATTTTGGATTTTATGTTTTCACCGATCACACCGGCCGTTGTCTCATTTCTGGCAGGTGTAATATAAAAATCTGTCCTGGTTTTTTTAGTTTTGAAGTCTTGTAAGAATTTAGTGTTTTAATAATGCCTAAACTCTATTTTAAA
>JAECMU010158067.1:2857-13063 GCA_016106625.1 Dracogyra subfuscus | reverse complement strand
CCATAATCTGTTAGAGGAGCAATTAATCACTCCCCTCAATTTTATAACTTTATAGAAAGGTCTTATATATTCTATTAGTATAATTATAAGCAATAAAAATAAGACTTCGCTTATAAAACATACTTCATGTCTGAGCATGACCAAAATAAAAAATGGAATAAAAATTATACAAAATGCCTACTGACCAAAATTACATAAAGCATATTGAGAAAAAAGTAAAAATTAAAATAATTGTAAAAAGAATCTTAATTTAAATTTTTATTTTAGGGTAACTGTACAGAGCCCATGCTTATAAAACTTAAAAGTCTAGACTTTAATAAAGTCCAGATTTTAACGTAATGTTATTTGATGTTAAAGTCTGGACTTGATTAAAGTCTAGACTTTAAGGTTTATAAGCATGGGGCCAGATCACTATAATCAAATGGATAATGTTACGTGCATGATGAAGGTAAGCTATTAATAAAGGTGGTTTTGTTCAGTATTCAGTGGAAGTGAAGTGGTTCTAAATTATGTTGTTACAGAACGCAGCCTAACAGGGTCATGGCGTATGGATACTTGGCTTCAAGTATACATACCACATCATAACCAAATCGGGGCCCATATTTTCGAAGCCATCTTAGCCCTACGAAATCATACAACCATCGTAGGGTGTGACGTCACTACAGCACACACCATAGTGACGTCATAGCTTATGATGATTTTAGGATTTCGTAGGCTAAGATTGCTTCGAAAATAAGGGCCCAGTACTGTACTAACAGATCCGTTTTCCTTTAAAAATAAAAGCATATATTAACACAATTTTGTTATAACAATAAAAACAAACATCTTGCAACATATATTAACAAGTGGTATATGTTGTAGGATACTACTGACATATTAATATGATTTACATATTGCAGGATACATCAACATATTATCTTGTAGGACAAATTAACAGGACATATATCTCGATGGACACATTAGCTATACATCAACAAGTGTTATACCTTGTAGGATACCATTAATATGACACATATCCTGAAGGATACATCAACATATTATCTTGTAGGACACATTAACAGGACATATATCTTGATGGACACATTAGCTATACATCAACAAGTGTTATACCTTGTAGGATACCATTAATATGACACATATCCTGAAGGATACATCAACATATTATCTTGTAGGACACATTAACAGGACATATATCTTGATGGACACATTAGCTATACATGTATATCAACAAATGATATACCTTGTAGGATACCATTAATATGACATGTCCTGAAGGATACATCAACATTATGACACATATCCTGAAGGATACATCAACATAATATATAATCAAATTACCTAAAGAGGGAGATAGAGCTTAAACACTGACATTAGGGATTGGGTGGGGTCAGGATATTCATATTTATGAAATAGACTCAACTCACAAACTGAGCATGGCAATAGTAGTTATATACTAGCCCAAAATTGAATATCACTAGCCATGAGAGTAGGGCTACCATAACATAAAAGCCCTGGCCAAACATCAATAAAGGTCATTTTTCACCCTTTTAGACAACTTTGTGAAGACTATTTTAAGCAAAAGAATAAATTAAATTAAATAAAAATAAAAATAATATAAAAATGCCGAAACCAGTGTTTTGTGAACCAGCAACTGTATGTTTACCCTGCAATCTCCTGTTTATGCAAAATAAAACAGTTGAAATCAGATAAAATTCCAGAATTTTTCTTGGATTTTGTTTAAATCACATCCTTTTTAGCTCTCAAAATCTTGAAAGGACAGACATGGAATCCTACAAAATCCTGTGAAATTCTATAAAATCGTACAGACAAGCCAACATCTAGTAAGGCAGTTGCTGCACATTTACTCTTCAATCTCATCTTTATGCAAAATAGAACAGCTGAAATTGGATAAAATTCTGGAATTAAAAAATCTCGAAAAAATATGGAATCCTACAAAATCCTCTGAAATCCTACAGACAAACCAGAATCAAGTGAGACAGCCGCTGTATGTTTACCCTGCAATCTCCTGTTTATAAAACAGATATTTTCAGATAAAATTCAGTAATTTTTCTTCTTTTTTAAACATCACATCCTTGTTAGCTCTTGAAATCTTGTTAAGGACAGACATGGAATTCTCCGAAATGCTGTGAAATCCTATAACAACCTACAGACAAGCCGGCATCAAGTGAGGCGGCCACTGTATGTGCAGCCTTCAATCTACTGCTTATGCAAAATAAAACAGCTGAAATTGGGATAAAATTCCAAAATTAAAAAAAAAATCACATCCTTGTTAGCTCTCGAAATCTTGAAAAGGACAGACATGGAATCCTACGAAATCCTACGAAATGCTTTAAAATCCTATAACAACCTACAGACAAGCCGACATCAAGTGAGGCGGCCACTGTACGTGTAGCCTGTAGTCATGATGCCTTGTTCCATCTGGTCCTCGTCTATTAGCAGACAGGACATGGATGGGACGGTGGGCAGGTCCTGGCTGCGAGGACACAAGCGCAGGTGTCGGACGTACAGCAGGATGGCTGCTATGACGATGACGAAGCACACCAGAATGAGGTACTCATTGAAGAAGACGCTGAACCATGGATGAAGAGTGCCCTCGGTGTGAGTAACGGTGAGGTGTTTTTCAATATCCCTAGAACACAAAAAAAAAAGAAAAAAAAAAAAGTACAAATACTGCAAATAAATGAAATCCAAATTTCCTATTTAATGAGTTTAATATTAAAGGCATCAACCCATTTATTACAGTTTGTTTTGTTTAACGATACTACTAGAGCACATTAATTTATTAATCATTAGCTAGTGGATATCATACATATGGTAATTTTGACAGTCATAGTGAGGAAACCCACTACATTTTCTTATTATATGCACCATCCCACAGACAGGATAGAACATACCACGACCTTTGATATACCAGTGTTGACGGTGCACTAGCTAGAATGAGAAATAGCTCAATGGGGCAACCGACGCGGATCGATCGTAGACCAGCCAGACATCAGACATGCACTTTACCACTGGACTACATCCTGCCCCCACAAATAAATTAAATACAAATTTCATATTTAAGGAGTTTAATATTAAAGGCACCAACCCATTTATTACATAGTTTGTTTTGTTTAACGATACTACTAGAGCACATTGATTTATTACTCATCAACTATCAGATGTCAAACATTTAGTAATTCTGACAAATAGTCTTAGAGAGGAAACTTGCTACATTTTTTAATTAGTAACATGGTATATTTTATATGCACCATCCCATGGGACAGGATAGTAGTACATGCCACGCCATTGATTTACTGGAATGAGGAATAGCCCAATGTGCCCAACAAAGGGGGATTATTCCTAGACTGACCGTGCATCAATCAAGCATTTTACCACTGGGTTACATCTGGCCCCAAGTGTATAATGTTTCTGGCCCTTACCGATTTTTTTAACATTCAAATGCACATGTATTAAAAAATATCAATTTTGGAAAATCCAGCATCTTTCTGGTCATCTTGTTTTTGTGGTAGCATTTAATGCATCATTTGTGATTCAAGGGAGATCATTCTCCACATGTCAGTGGGACAATTTAATTTATGTATCCAGAAATATTTTCTATTAAGTTTTTCTCATACTAAAAGCAGTGTTTGAAATTATTAGGGGCCTGAGGATATTTGGCCTCTTTTATATGCCAGATACCCCACTAAGGGGTTTAGTTTTGCTGCTAACATTTGGTAATATCTTGCAGTTCTGGTACAAATAATCATATCTCGCAGTACTGGTAAAGTTATCAGATGTATTGGGCTAAATTTTAAACCATGCAATGTAGATAGTGGAAGCCATATTTCTTTGTTGTCCAATGTTAAACACAATCTCATTAAGGGACATAATTGTTATTTAAAAATGTATTTCCAATGAATGCACTAGTAGTTAAGATCAGTTTATGCAGGTACTGCAATTAAAGTTTGTTTTGTTTAACGACACCACTAGAGCACATGATTAATCAATCGTCGTCATCAGAGGAAATCTACATCTTTTCTAATGTAGCGTAATTATGCCAAGGTACGAAATGCAGTATACCATAAGGAATGGTACCTTGGCTTGTGAATATGGTATAGCCTGGCTGGCTCTCACTCACTCGCCAAGCGGCAAACCCTGAAAGCTAACCTTAATGGTATATATCTGGTGCGGTATATGAGGGCACCGAGCGTCCACTGAATGTCTTTATCGTTAATCAGCTGAGCCGACTGCAGGTGTTGGTAGGATTCAGGGAAGTTAAATCCTTTGTGAAAAACCGTCGTCATCCAGGCTGACTTGAAACACTGGTATCTGGAGAAAGAAAAAACATAAAAAAATAACTATATCATATGATGAAACAGCTGCATCTACAACTACAGGTTAAAAAGAAACCAAATTATCCAAAAGGTCAGAGGATACTTTTGAATACCCTGATATATACTCAATAAAATTAAATAAGGGCCAGGAGACATTTTGGTGATTCTTTGCTAATGTCATACAGTAGCGGATCCAGAAAATCCATTGGGGGGGGGGGGTGTTTCAATGTTATGAGGCAGAATGCTAAGGGAACTTTGGGGGAGGTCTGGCAAGGGATTATAAATGAAAATTAATATATAATAAAATTATAACTGTCATAAAACATAGGGGGGACCCGGTCACCTGTTCATCCCAATCTGCCTTCTAAACACTGTTTCAGTAACATTTGCATTTTTCATGCATTTATGAAAACGACTAAAATGCAAATTCGGCTATGATTGGTTACAGATTGGATCATATTAAATCTTGTCATTGTCTTTGCTCTAAAACAAAATTTAAATTTTTACTTAGGTTTAAGAACATGCCATAATGTCAACACTTTATATGGAAGAATCTGTAATTCTTTTTGCAAAATTTAAAGAAAAATGTCCAAAATATCTACTGGCTGTTAATTAATTTTATTGAGTATACATACTGTAGTTTATGAAATGAGGTTTGTTTAGTTGCCAAATCTATTCCAACTTAAAAGAAAAGTTTGAAAATTATTCACTTTTGCATACATTTCAAACTTTTTATTATTTGAATTCTGTAAAAAAAAATATACAACTGTAAAAGAACCACATGACTGCTATGTTTACGAAATACAGTCACTTAGAAACCACCATGCAAAATAGTCAATAGAGACAAACATTATTAGTTAGAATCCAACCGTAAAGGAATGCTAAACCAAGGCTTTTGGACTGGTATGCATATTCAGATATATATAATGCACATTATTGCTTAATATCAACAAGTATAATCTTATAGTCAATTAATAAAATGGTTATATATGATGGCTATTATATATTATTGGTGCAGCCATTTTGTACTATACCAGTGAATACGCCCTCTGGAGAGTCGGTGGTTATGTAATACTTAACGTGTCAAGGAATTAGTCTTAGAACTGAAGAAACAAAATGTACCTGATTCTTGCGGATGCATTGCAATGTTCTGTAATAATATTCATCCCAGTAAGCCAGCAATTAGCTAGTATATATTATTTTTCAATACAAAATAAACCACCACTGTTAAAATGTCGAAATGGCGTATTATGTTTCGTCCATACATTAACCCACATACTGACATGATAATCGGGAGTGTTTTGTTAGTTAAATGGTCCTTTCTTTCGGTGGCCTACACACGTGATTCCTGTTTGGCAGGTGTTTATTGCAGGGTATCCAGTCACAGTAAGTGATTACTACTGTCTAGACACACATACAAAAATACTTGCCAGTTTTTTTAAGATGACAGGGTATTGTGGGATAACCTGCCACCCCTACAATGTTAACTGACATTATCAGCTGTCCTGTGTTATTACTGTAAAATCCTGGATTAAGCAGACTTTCCCATATAATATAACAAAACTGACCAATTATGTAGTCAAAAATAAAAGAAAATTATCACTTGAGGATCATGAGTGGTCATGTTTGCTCAAATGCAGCATACCAATAGGCCTAATAATATGCATTTTTTCCTTGGATTTTTTAAGAGAGAAAAATACATAACTCCATTTCATTCTATTGATGCAAATCCTTTATGTTGTTTTACAAGTCTGGTTGATTAAAGTGAAGTGCCTTGTTCTAAATTACTGCTTTTGTTTTTACACTATGAATACAGGAGTTTGTAGGACTTTGCCCCAAGCTATAGTACTGGATGCCACGAAAAGGAAACAAAATGGCTGCCCCCAGTTAGCAGTAACAATCACATGGGTTTTTTTTTATTTATTAATTCTTAAATTATGCATTTTTAATTTCTTAAAGTGTCAGTATGTGTTGGTGGTCTGAGTATGCATCTTTCCAATATAAGGCTCATGTTGGAGTTTAGTCTCCCTTTAAGCCAAATCACATACGCGGAACTAGAGTAATCAAAGATGCTTTCTGTTATGTCTGTTAATAGGAGAATAATGCCTATTTTTTTCTGATTTACTTTAAGGGTGAAACGTGGTATTATTATTTGCATGGTGTATATGTCGATTACAATGCTGCTTGTAACAGTATAGCCACAAACAGATATGTTCCTACCGTTGCCTACAGGATTGATATACTGGTAGACACCTCACCCCATATGTGTTATCTTGTTAACTATTATTTCCAAATGCACATTCACCAATATTAATCAGCTCACATCTTGTTTTTATTTCAGTGAAAATCACACTTGGGTTTTCACAACAGTTACCTGTCTTGTGTGTGAAGATTTCAATGACGTTTTCTAAATTTAACTCAAAACTGTTATTATACAGTAACATTTTACATTTGGTCTTAAAATATGAAAGTACTCACTTAAATCTTGCTTCATCAGCTTTTGGGTAGAGTTTCTGTCCATACCACTTCTGTAGTGTGGACCAGTCAGTTTTACAAAATGTCTGAAATAAAAGGAAAAAGATGTTTTAACAACACACTGCACTGGCTGTTACCGTAGACGTCAAACAAATACTATAGGTCACTGAGACACTTGGGTTTAGAGGAAGGAAGAAAATGTTTTATTTAACGATTCACTCAACGCTAGTGGTGTAACAATACATGCATTGTGAATGAATAAGGTATACCTGTTATATATTTTGATATTCATTTATTAAAGTACATTAATTATATTTATTTTAATTTAATTATTAAAGCAGCATTACCTGAAATATTTTTTATTATTTATGCACAAAGAACAGAAAATCCAATTACGTTTGGTGCATATATGCCGCCACACTCTGCATTGGTTTCACTACGCTGGCTTATCCAGATAAAAAACAAAGCCAGTGTTTCAAAAATGGGACACTTTTGACGAGCTCCTCCCGATCTCGGTTTTCATTGGCTTATCACAAGTGTGGAATCCCCCAACAAGAGATCATGTGAGATTTCGCAATTCTTGAACAAATTTAACTGTCTTCATTCAGAGGTCGTCTCGTACCTCCAAAATATATTTATATCCATAGAGGTATGGTATAATACCTTTCCAGGGGTCAGTGGGGGATTTGCCTTGAAATTTTGACAGTGACCAGCAGTTGGCATACGCGTTACATGTAAGGGGGTGTTAATAATTACATAACGCTCTAGGGGTAGAGGAAGAGGGCGGTATGGTCGATATAAGTAACATTTATGAAGACTTATATTTCTATTCATTACTTGGACCTAAAAATGTGGTGTTTTTTTAATTGCACGGTCAGTCTAGGATTGATCCCCATCAGCAGGACTGTTCCAGCCAGAACGCCATGACTGGTATATAAAAGGCCATGGTATGCGATATCCTGTCTGTGGGATGGTACATATAAATGATCCTTAGCTAAAAAAACAACACCAAAAAACATTTGTTTTAAATGTAGCAAGTTTCCAACACGCGTGTGCAGGGATTTCAGTGGGGTTTGGGGTTATAGACTGCGATGAGAAAAGTTTATATGGGGCCATGTTCCCCAATAAAATATATTTCAATTTTTATTTTATTTGGTTAGGTAAGGGTTTCGACCCCCAATACCCTCCCTGTTTCTTCTCTTAGATTATATGTCAAAATTACCAAATGTTTGACATCCAAAAGCAGATGATTATTAAATCAATATGCTCTAATACTGATGTCGTTAAACAAAACAAACTAACTTTACCCTTTCCAAACGAAATAATATTTATTTAAATTTATCGATTTACCACATGTAAAATTAAAAAGTGAAAACAGTAATTTTTTACTTTAGTATATTTTATTACAAATATATACATAATCAATGTGTTAAGCAAACTGAACTTTGAAAGGTCTACTAAAACTTTATAAAATATTAGTTCTTAAATAGGAAGGTACAATTGTCGATAGTATGTTGTCAAGATCAAAACAGGTTTTAATGAAAGAAAAATATGTATCCTCAACTGAACGTTCTTTGTACAGCCCAAGAATTCTCATTTCATTTTTTGAGACAAACCCTACAATTTGAAATCTGCAAACACACCTGTTAACTGAAATTGACAACAGGCTGCAATGGCTGCTCAGGAGACGAATCGAGCGTATACTTTTAACATTCTCTGTTCACAGCGAACACACACACAAAATTTAAAAGTGCAGTTGAACTTGCATTTCTTTTTTTTTTAAAGCTGTCCTGAAAATGGTTAAAAAAAAACCCAAAAGTTTTGTTGATCACATTGAGCTGTCTAAATTCAGCCAGTGCAGTGACTGGCATATCAAATGATGTGGTATGTGCTATCTTGTATGTGTGATGGTGCATATAAAAGATCCGTTGCTTTTAATGGAAAAACATAGCGGGTGTCCTTTCTAAAACTAAATGTTAAAATTACCAAATGTTTGACATCTTATAGCTGATGATTAATAAATCAATGTGCTCTTGTGGTATAGTTAAACAAAATAAACTTCGACTTTAGTGTACCAAGCCTTACCAAATTTCTCTTGTCAATGACACATGACAATGGTGTCCGACTGTTTGTAAAGGAGAAGTTTAATTTGTCACTATTACAAAAGTAAATAATCAGCTGACAAAAATGATACAGAAAATTGAAAGTTCCATGGTAAAATAAATTAATTCTTTAATATTTCAACTTGCTACTTGTAAAATCTAATCACAGAATTACTTATCAAATCAATTAGCAACCATAAAATCGTAGTTAAGGTTCGACCAGATTTAGATGTTTCGAACCCTGCATTACAATTACACTGACTTCAATACCTGAGCATATCGCTCAAACTTGTAAAGTCTAAACATAAATCGTAGATCAGATTCTACCAGATTTAGGCGGGCAGCATAGCCCAGTGGTACAGTGCCCGCCTGATGCGCGGTCGGTCTAGGATCGATCCCCGTCAGCTAACCACTGGGTTTTTTCCTCGACATAACCATATGTCCGACGCCGATATAACCGTAGTTAAAATGTGTTGAGTGCGTCGTTAAACAAAACACAACAAAAAAAAACATTAAAAAAAAAACAGATTTAGATTTTTCGAACCCTGCATTACAATTACACCGACTTCAATACCTGAGCACTTCGTTCAAACTTGTGGTGATCGTATCTTCCTCCCTGTCTAAACACGTCCTCCATAGAGTACCAGAATTCAGAGAAACCGTAGAAGGACGACCGACTGAAGTCGATATCGGGCTGACTGACTCCATTCATCGAACAGGGCCTTCTCTGACACGGAACGGACAGGTTCAGTAAGCCAGTCAGGGTCTGTTCGCACGTGCTGAAATCTCCCGACCCAAGGAAAACGTGTGTCCTGTCTTGTTCATCTTTACTCTTCAGTGGCATGTTCAGAGGCAGACACGGATCGGTGATGGGTCTGGTGACATTACTGGATAAACTTAAGAGACAATATGAAAAACAACAGATTATCACAAATTGCCGTATAATGAACTTCATCTATAACTTAAATGTAACATTTTAATTGACAATACTGCCAAAACCCCCACCAAATTCAACACACACTAGCTTTTAAACACATTGTCCAAAACTAAAAGGTAAAATTTTAATTGTACCATGAACACAGTTTGTGAAAATGGATGGAGGAATTTCCCAAACATCCTACATGGGAATGGTTTAGATGTGAGTGAGATTGTCAAAAATGTGGACATCATACATATTCTAATTCTAGGAATACAAATTTTATCATGCATCCCATTAGAAAACATACCTCAAAATTACCTTTACTTTAATTTCAAACAGAATAAAAGGTTTTATTTTCTTCCTTTTTTTTTTT
>JAECMU010158025.1:0-10408 GCA_016106625.1 Dracogyra subfuscus | reverse complement strand
TCCTAGTTCAAAATGCCTGGCAAGTAGCATTAACTCTGATCTTTTCAACTTTTCAAACTCACTAGCCACAGGTTTTTTCAAAAATATTTCTACTTCAAACACCATGTTTTGCTGGCTTCACTTTACAAAAATACAAGTGTACATAAATTGTTATTTTAATTTGACAAAAGTGTACTAAATCTGCGGACGAGCCCCCAATTTCTGTTATGGTATGGTAGAAATAACCTTTTATTTACGTGAAGCCAACATAAAAAGAACACTGTATTATATTTAACAATTTAATAAAATAATTAAATATAAGTTACATTTACAAGTCAGTATATATGGTAAGTAAATTACAACTAATGACAATAATCAGATTCTTATCAATCTTACTAAATGTCACTGAATCAGTCCACGAAATGTCGGTCTCCGATGTAATGACAATCTCCGATGTATTCTCAATGATCGGTTGTTGTCGTTGTCTTCGGTCTTTGGCAGATGTAATTGTGAATAGAACGCCACAAACCTTTCCATTCTGTAAACTTCCTAGAAAACTCTTTCATAAATTGAAACACGATCGTTACACTGGGCCAATCAGCTATTTTGTAGGTGTGACAGATGAAAAAAAAACACGGTAATTTTGTTGTTCCGTAATTCTATTGATATTACAACTAGCATGACAACTAATGTGCAACTTTGCGCATTTTAAAAGTGGAACATCGACCATTCTGTTATCGGCTACAATGACGAAAAAACAAGTGATGGAAAAGAAATATTTCTACTTTCATGATACTGCCACTTGATTTATAGCCAAGGACTTTGACCTTGGTAGAGTCACATTTCTAGCATGTGCTCGGTTTTCAAGCAGCTGAAACAAACGTACACCGATTTAATTTCAACTCAGTAATTCAATATTACCAAGTGTAAAACGTGTATAGTTTTAAATTTAATTTACATTAAGGTATTTTCGCTGTTTTTTGTTTGTTTGTTTGTTGTTGTTGTCTTTTTTGAGGGGATGGGGGGTTGCTATCATTCGAGTTAGTAGTATAATAAATGGTGGTTAACTACAATACATCGATAATGCAAGTTGATCCTATTTTTATAAATATATAGGTTGAAAACAATATACTATGACATTTTCTCTGTTATGATAAGTTATGACATTATGTATATTCAATTCACAGGTTTATGTCTATGAAGAAATATTCTGCGATGAATTATTGTATTTGTTTTAAATGAAACAGAATAAGCACAAACAAATCATAAATAGTCAATAGATTAAAACATAATGTAGATAGGACAGATTAAGAATATTAATGCAACATGATATGCATATAATAATACGAAATTGATAAATGTTGTGTTCATGGTGTTTCTTTTTCTTATGTAAGACTGCAATGACCCATTCCTTCATCTTTGAGAACAACCATTAGGATATTTATTTTTAAAACACAAAACATTAAATCTTAAGATTTTTAATTTAGAAGCCATTACACCTCAAACATAATCATGTTCATGTGTGCAATTCCTATCGGATCTCTTGCCTCTTAATTCTGATTATTTTGAGGAGTGTGATTTTTCCCTTCTGCATTTTGATGTGATTTCCAACCCCCTCGTAAGAATTTTGAGGAGTGATTTTTAGCACTCCTGGGTTTTTCTAAAACGAAGGTCTGGTTAGCTCGGGCTGTCAGTTGCTTCAACGGTGCGATCTTTTATTAATTTTCAGGACACTGTACTGAATACTTGTACTTTTTATACATATATGGGAATTAATTTTTTTTTTTTTTTAATATTATTTATTCCATTATGTAAAATATATACAATTTGTGGGGGGTTTTTCCCACTGATATGAAAAAAAAAAAAATGCTTCATGTTTTCATATTTATCGTTTCGCATTCAAGATAAAACTATTTAGCAATATCGTCTTTTAAATGTTGTTCTTTTTTTATTATTATTCCTTTCATCCCCCCCCCCCCCCGGTAGTGATGACATCAAGTGGGACCGATTGACAATTTTATTTTTCCCTACCCCTGATACATACAGTGGACTCTGTCTAAACCGGACTCACTTCACACCTCGAAATAGTCCGGTTTACACAGAAGACCATGACCTCAATGGAGCATGATGATCACTCAAGTGTGTGATTGAGGCCCTAGTGGGCTTATCGATTTAGTGTAAATAGATATATTTCAATACGGGGTCATGGAATAATTTTATCCTACTAAAATGGTATATTTTGAGTAGTGTATATATATATATATATATATATACACTGTAGAATGCTTAATGGTTGTGCATAATATTAATAATTGCAGATGAATAGTTGATTGTAACTATTACATAACATATGAAATTATTTTCTGCTACACTGTCTGTTAAACACTGTCTGACAATGACACAGGACTCACTGTTCCGTTTTGTTATACATCATGATGTATGAATTGTTACCTGTGTTTATTCCACTGAAAAATATCCTTGCTTGCTCCCGAAACTGTCTTTATTACCGAGACAGACAGTAGAAACCTCCCCATATAATTAGGCAAGGAAGTGAATTTCTGTATCATTAGTTCCATTATTAAGTACTGCAATAGGTTGTAGTTAATAAAAGCAGCTAGCTGTACAGAAAAATCACAGCTAGTACATTTTATTTTCTGTAAAAGGAGATTGACAAACAATAGAAATAGGACATTTTATTAACATAAAAATAAATAAAAGAATAAGTCAATGACTACTCCATGATACAGTAGTAACAAAGGGCCTTTGATGCAAGCAATTTTGTGGATGTTTGGGCTGCTTAGCGCACATGCAAATCAAGGGCAGATAAGTATGTTTCTAATAGAGGCTATAAACAACATTGTCAAGAGGTTTGTTGTTTCAAGAATGTCAGAAAAGATCACATTCAGTTTTTGGTCATTAAATATTATAGGTGACAAGAAGGATTCTCCAATGACAGTCAAAGCTAGCCCACAAGAATGCAACCAGTCGGAGTTTGACGAAGAAGAGGAGGAACACAAAGATGAGGAGGAAGTGGTGCCTGTTGAGGAAAACGACACATCAAAACCAAAGAAGATATGGGTGGATTTCAACCATTTTAGCATTTGTTTTAAGTAAGTTCATTGAAGTCTGTTTTTTTATTACTGTCTTTAAAAAACAAAATCTGGTAGATTTGTTTTTTGGTAATTTTTTTTTTTTTTTGTAAGTTGATATTGTCTTGTTTTTACAAGAATTTTGATAGATGTGTGTGGATTTTGACTATTTTACCACGTTTGTAGATGGGGGTTTTTCAGGAGTTCCCTTTTATTATCTAAAACATATGGAGGGTTTTTTACTTAAATGTTTTTGTTTGTTGATATTGCTAAACAAATTAAAAAATTCAGTGATAAAATTCAAGCTTCATGTGTATTAAAATAGAATGTTTTTTTATTAATCCCCTACCTGTCCATCTAGAGCAGACTATAGATATCATCTTTTTTTCTGTCTGTCCATCTGTTAGTCCCACATATAGTTTTCCAGACAGTTTTCTTTCCCCTCATTGCCTCAAGTTATTGAGCTGAAATTGTGTGTATAGCTTTATCATGTACTGTTACAAACTGTTATGACCCTTGAATTTAGAAGATTTGAACATTTATTGGGACTGGTAGAGGACATGTATTGCTTTAGTAATACTCTCAGAATGCTGGTTTCTTTTTTCAAAAAAGTATAGGAGCTTTTTTTTCACATTTGATTAATAGGCTTTTTATGCGCCTATCTATGATGGTCGTATTATGGTATGGCATTGTCCGTCCGTTTGTCCATCAGTCTGTTAACTTTTTCTTGTACAGATTATATCTTGTATACAGATGCACACAGGAATCAAACCTCACTTGTAGGAACAACCTGGGATTGTATGTCCTGTACTATTACTAGGTCACTGTGACCTACTTTTCAGTCTAATGCACATAACAGTAAATCCTTGACTGGACCATATCTTACATACAGGACCATCAAAGCTCACATGTAGGAGCAACTTGGGATGGGGGGGGGGGTGTCACATACTATTACTAGGTTACTGTGACCTACCTTTTACATTCTAATCCACATAACAGTAAATCATTGTCCAGATAGATTTTTTGGGATGGTGGTTGGTCCAAAATAAACTTTTCATCCATCCCATTACAAAAATGTCACATAATGAGAATTGAATAATATCTGTAACATATTCATTAATATAGGTATGGTTTTCTATCAAACTCCTGATGGACGTACTAGTACTCTTGTTTCTTATGTTGATATTGCTTTGTTTTTACAGACAGATTTTAATCATTTTAATATATGCTTACAGTGTCTGTGCTTAACTTTTTTTTTTAGTTGCTATCTGGGCACTGGGCAAGTGGTGACAGCACTTTCACTTGCCTGGTTCTATTTTCACTTGCCTGAATAATATTTTCTAAAAAAACAACAATATTGCAACAGATTATAAGAGAAAACACGAAAAAACCCACAATAAAACAAATTGGTCGCCAAGCGGGCAACCTTACTGTGGGTTTTCAATCGCCAGGGGCGATCGGGTGACCTTTAAGTTCGAACCCTGTGCTTAAGTAGTGTATTGATGGGGTTGTGGTTTTCACTCCATGGTTTGTACTGATTAATCAGATTATGGTTGTTCAGATTTACATTATCTAATGTTTACAATTTATTTTGTTTTTGTTGCAAACAGGACTCTGTATATCTACCACAAGCCAAATACCTACCTGTGTAATCAGAAATATTCTGATCTCAAGGTGAGTTACATATATGGACTTAGGAAGTCTAAATAGAAAATTGGTTGGTAAAAAAAAAAAAAATATATATATATATATATATACAGTCGAACTTGGTCTAACGGTCACCTGTACATAACGGTCACCTGCCTATAACGGCCACTATAAATCCCTCCCAGTGCATTTCCTTCCTTATTTGACCTGTATATAACGGTCACCTGTCTCTAACGGCCAGCGGTCACTATTTTTCACCCAAAATCACAGGTTGAACCTACTATAACGGTCAGAAGATGACGTTTTTTGGTTTATGTTTTGATTCTTTACTTTTTCAATCAACTTAAAAATTATAAATTAAATGTATTTATATGGCCATGTCTGTAGCTTTGGGTTTATATTCTGTAAAAGTAAAGTTCCATTGTAGTTCTCTGATCGTAACTGAACAACAAACGGACACTCAGTAACTTCCGTGACACGCAGTTACTGGTTTACTGGTGGTGTAATTCGAATGGTTCTCAGCATCCTCACTGAATAGTACACGACTTCCCATTGGCTGTACATAATGCAGTCTGTAGGTATTGTCACTCTACTGAGTCTCGAGAAATTAAACAAATGGGGTATTAAGTTAGGTGTTTTATTGTTTCTAGCATGACATGACTGGTAAATAAACATGAATTGCTGCAGGCGGTGGTCATTGCAGATACCCTGTGTTCGGATTATTTCAGCGACTCCTGTCATTCTCCACTGAAGGATTAGCGGTGACATGAATTTGATGAAAGAAATAAATGAGTCAGACATATCACATGGGTAGTAACCTTCAATTACACAAAATATCTTCTGCAAGTTAATGTTAGCTTTTGCGAAATATATCAAAGAATACATATGTATGCAAAATTTCACCAAAGAATTGCACTGCTTTAATGTTAGAACAGAGAATCGACGTTATTAACAAATCTGAGAAAGGCAGTATATGTGAGCGAAAGACCACCGACCATTTTGGTGTAGGACGTTTTCAGATGAATTCTATTTTAAAAAGGAAAGCTGGTGTCCGGGCCGATTTTGACAATAATGTTTCAGCTGAAAGAGCAACAGGCAATGTTGACTTAAACAAGCTAGTGTGGGAATGGTTTAAAAATGCGACATATTTTTTATGACAGTTGTGATATTCTTTAATATATGGGTTCTAATTTTGAACTTGTAAATAAGGGTCACCTCTCTATAACGGCCATTTTTGTCAGGTCGATTGGGTGACCATTATATACAAGTTTGACTGTATATACATATCAGATTAAATTACATAGTTCATTGTTTTTAGTGCCTTGTGTTTTTTAAGACTTATTATTATTTTTTTAGACACATGTTATTACATCCCATTAAGGTGTAGAAAAAGAAACATTTCAAGGTATTGTATGTGAACAATTATTTTAGTGTCATCTTTCACATTATATTCCAGTAATTTCATATAATTATCTATGAAATGCTTTCAAAAACTTCAAAAATTCAGATTAGCTATGCTAAAGATTATTTTATATAATTCTTGACCGAAAAAAAAAATCCCATCCAACAGTTTACGCAAATCTGTCATAAATCTAAATCTAACTAAAAGGTAACACTCCATAAATCAGCTATGTAACAGTTTTTAAAAAGAAAAGGATTTTTTTAAATGACATATTAGCACATTTTTTATCTATGTCTGTGGCTATTAGAATGTGTGTTATGACTCGTCATTCCTCAGATAAGTGCTGTACCACTAAGGTACCTTACACCACTATACTGTTTGAAGTATATTAACATTCAAACCAGACATGGTTTTCAAGGAATATTACGGATTTTAAAGTCCTTACCTGTTTTACTAAATGATTGGTACCACTCAACATTAATAAGCCTACTTCAGTTAAAACTTGACACTATAGATTCAGATGAACAAATTTAATACATTCATATTTGACATTTATTTTGTGCTTATCAGTACAGTAATTATCCAGCTGTTTTATTTTAAAAAGTGTGAAAAATAAGTTAAGAGGGGAAAATTGAAGAAGAATTGTTGAATTATTTTATTGTAGAAGTTGATCTTAGCTAGTCATTTAATTTATTACTTTGGTTTCTAGAAACTAATTTTTATATTTCTGTTTCTACAAAACAGGATAATGCATCAAGCCCACAGGTTTGTTAAAGTATACTCGGTAGATACAAAAACATCACTAAGTTGCCACATTGAATTTGCAAGATTTCTCACTTGTGTAATCCATACATTTTTGTGTGTTGTTTGAAATGTAGAAATGCACTGTAATCAATTGCCAACATTCACTGCAGATGTGAGTATCCTGAGTGACAGTTTGAAACAAACGTCTGTGTTTGAGTGTTGTAATAAATTGCCTTACATTTGACGTAACACTTAACCATTTAGTAATTGACAGCATAATACATTACTTTGGTATAGCATTAAAAAATAAATTAATGCAATTTATAGACATTTAATTTTTATTTTTTACTATCTTTTTCTTTTGTTATGAATTACATGTAGCTATAAAACAAGCTATGTATGAATTAGTTACAACAGTTAGTGCTAGTCATCATGTGGCAAGTGGAGCTTGTGCTGTTGATGTGAAATATGATAACACAATAAATCAGCTTGTCTTAGGGATTCTTTTATGGATGACCAGGTCATTGTCAAGGTTATAGATACCCAGTATATAACACAAAACGTTTATTTTTGTTCATTTATTCTAACTTGCACAAATGAACACTTATCCAAACCAGAATGCTTACAATATATCATATTTTTAGGAACATGTTTAGCAGTGTATCTTGTTTGTTAAGCATGGTGCTAGATGCAATAATGTGTGTGTGTATATGTATGTGTGTGTGAGTGTGTGTGTATGTATGTATGTATGTATGTATGTGTGTATATATATATATATATATATTAATATATCTATATATATATATATATATTAATATATATATACACACATGCACACACACACATACATGTACACACACACACATATGTAATATAATGACACATTGTTGGATTTGGGGATGGGGGAAGAGTTTGATAAAAGAGGGTATTTGATTTAACTGACAGTTTTAGCATTTTTGTAGTATAGTTTGCCATAAATAATCTATTCTATCATGAAATTCATAAAGTAGCAACTTATTTTTGGCTTCATTAAATTTTTTTAATTTTGTACATCTTAACTTTTGCTTGATAGCAAACAGCTGAATGGTGCAATCAGTTGATATTTCAGTTTTGAAATACAGAGATATCTCGTTAATCCAAATTTAGTATTCAGCATTCCCATCTAACAGATAGTCGAATGACAAAATAAATACCATCTGTAAATGTATTCATTAGTCCAGATATTTGGTCTGAATCTGCTTGGTCTGTCTTATCAGCAATGTGTAAACACAAATATGGCAGTTTGATTTGTTGGATTTGACATTTAAAAAAAAAATTAAACTGCCTTTTTCCAGCATCTAGATCTAAGCTGTCTGCCAAATCACCAAATGTGAATTTAGAGTTGAATTTGACTGATATATTTCATTTATTGTAAAAAGAAAATTGAAATAAATATAGTTCTTTAAAAGTATATTTGGCTAACTGAATTTTTAATTTGTGTACTGATATTTCACCAAATTATCAAATAGCTAATAATTGTTTTGGTGGATGGGGATCATCTTATAAAGTGGTGTTGTGAAGCAAAGTACCCCACCTCCCTAGTCTTATTTAGCTAGAATGAGTAACTTGGTTAGTGTTCTGTAAATCATGACCAATCCAAATATCAGAATGTCTACAAAGGCTTTGACTGTTCTAATGCTTACAGAGGAAACAATAGTTCATGGGTGAGGCATTTTTTTTATCACACAGAACTTTTAAGTTAAATATTTGTATTTGGATCCAGTATCCAGTATTTGGAATGTAAAGAGTTGGTGAATAAAACACAATTTGGTATTTCTTAAATTTATTATTGTTTGTCTTCCCAGGTAGATAAATGTGTACCTGTTAAAGAAAAGTAAATTTCAGTATAGAAATTATAGACTGTAAACTTGTTTCAGTTTTTTTATATCAAAATATACTGCAAAGATTACTGAGGTTTTTCTATATTCATTTTGATATTTTATTATTTAGTTTAGCAGTGGTGACAAAACCAGTGGATCATTTGTACACATGAATTAAAAACAAACTTAGATCATGATGCAAAAAATTTAATTTGCCAGGATAATTACTTATTTTGCATTTTGTAAAAACATTTTCATTTCAGCAAGAAGATCTAGATAATTATGGAGTAATTTGATTCACTGATATTTATATTTTGTATTCCTTAGTCATTTTTAAAAACCAGTACTTAAAAATCAAAGATACTTAGTCTTAAATTTTTATTTATTATATTTAGTATTGCATGTTTATAAAACTATTTTTAAATATTGTGTATTTGGATTTTTAATTACGTTTACTAATAATTTGGTTTGCTTAGCATTAATTGTTACCAAAACATGTCATAATATGTGATTTGTAATGTATGTGCTTTATAACAGTGTTGATGAGTAATTAATTGTGTCACATTTGTGCATGCTTTGTGTGCGATTACTTGCAAGAAAGCAGCATTTACAGCAAGGAAACATTCCATTTACTACTGCACCATAGTTGTGTGTAGACACGTGTTCAATATTCACATGTACTTTTCAGAATGTTGCACCCACGGGGGTCACATCTACAGGTAAAACTGATAAAAAACCAGGAACCGGCTCATCTGGGGTAAATGCATCAAGCTTGAAGGCTCCCCATACTCCCTCATTTACCATAAGCACATCTTCAACAGTGAGTACTGAGCATGTATATGATACTGCAGGCAAAACCAACTCAGCTTGAAACTCTGCCTCTTTAAATAGCTGTCATCCAAGTTACAGTTACTTGTCATCCAAGTTATGTGTATTATTATGGAGTTTTGAAAAACTTATTTTTAAATAGCTGTCATCCAAGTTAAGTGAATTGTTATTTATTTGTGAATTCTTTTTTTTTTAAATAGCTGTCATCCAAATTATGTGAATTGTTATTTATTTGTGAATTCTTTTTTTTTTAAATAGCTGTCATCCAAATTATGTTCATGTGTAGTTCAGAAAACTTTCTTTTTAAATAGTTTTTATCAAAGTTACATGATATAGTTATATAGTTGAATGTTTTGTTTTATTTAGAGTGTAAGGTTTTATCATGTCGGTGATTGAGAGTGTCAGGTTTTATCATGTCGGTGATTGAGAGTGTCAGGTTTTATCATGTCGGTAATTGAGAGTGTCAGGTTTTATCATGTCGGTGATTGAGAGTGTAAGGTTTTATCATGTCGGTAATTGAGAGTGTAAGGTTTATCATGTCGGTAATTGAGAGTGTCAGGTTTTATCATGTTGGTAATTGAGAGTGTAAGGTTTTATCATGTCAGTAATTGAGAGTGTAAGGTTTTATCATGTCGGTGATTGAGAGTGTAAGGTTTTATCATGTCGGTGATTGAGAGTGTAAGGTTTTAACATGTCGGTAATTGAGAGAGTAAGGTTTTATCATGTCGGTAATTGAGAGTGTAAGGTTTTATCATGTCGGTGATTGAGAGAGTAAGGTTTTATCATGTCGGTAATTGAGAGTGTAAGGTTTTATCATGTCGGTAATTGAGAGTGTAAGGTTTTATCATGTCGGTAATTGA
>JAECMU010158014.1:0-11657 GCA_016106625.1 Dracogyra subfuscus | reverse complement strand
TTAGATGCATTTTGGAGTGCATAATATACGAGTGTCATGTACACATTATAGAAGTCCAAAAGAAAGATATATGTCAAGACATATTTCTGTAATGTTTATTATTATTATTTTGATAATTTCAAATCTTCGATGAAAGGATTTGTTTTTTTAAAGTATGGATTACTTGATATAATCACAAATACATAATACATCGGCCTACTGTTGATTATTTAACTCAACAAAAATTACATTAAAAAGTATCACTGATTTTTTTTTTTTTTTTAAAGCAAGCAAGCACAAGTACATACCACAGTAATAAGTATACAATTTTGAATTATTTAGCTAGTTATTATTTTTATTTTAATATTTAATATTTTTCCTCGTACTGAAAGTTGATTTAAGATTTACTTTAAAAAAAGAAAAGAAGAAAAAGTGCAAAGTAGTTTCGTACATTGTAGTTCTGGAACTACGAATGATTTCGTTCCAATAAAAAGTTATGAAAATTAGCGATGTTGAATTGTTTTAATATGACAAAAATTGGGCACCATTTTATAATTCTTGAAGGGATTTTTTTTTTTTTTTTTTTATTCCCACTGCCCCCTTTCTTTATTCTCCTTTGAATTCCATCTCATTTCTTCCTGATCTGGCAAATCCTCCTTATCTTTCAACTTCTTTTGCCATCCACCTCCACATCCCAGTCCTTGTCTCTCCAACCGCGACAGGTACTTGTCTCTTGTGGCTATCTGTGCCACACACCTGCCATACCCCATCAGCTTTTAGCTGTGGGCTTAGTCTGACCACTTCTTGAAGTTAATACATGTTTACTTTTTAAATGTCTATGATGGGTCCTATTATGGTATGGCATTCTCCATCTATCCCTAAGTCTTTTCGTTCATATGTTCGTCTATTAATTTTTTCTTGTCTGAACCCTATCTTCCATACAGATGCATACAGGACTATCAAACCTCACATGTAGAAACAACTTGGGATGGTGTGTCACATGTTATTACTAGGTCACTGACCTACTTTTCATGATCTACTGTACATAACAGTAAATCATTGTCCAGACCATATCTTGCATACAGATGCATACAGGACTATCACCTCACATGTAGGAACGTGGGATGGTCGTGTGTCACAGAATTACTAGGTCTCTGTGATACAAGTAAATCAAATAATTTGTCCATATTCTGAACATCATATGGTTTTCCATCACTCCTGACGGGGGTATCATGTACCTGACTGGTACACTTTGTTTCAGTTTTGATGACTGGGACAAAACATGCTTAAAATGATTATTCTCTCAGCAGATTAGGCACTGAGGTCAATCCCTATTTTGGGAGGTTACAATGTTTACAGTCCCGATAATAAATTTGTGGGTTCTGTACAGGATCCATGCGGCATCTATCTCCTGTGCAAACATGTCAGGTTTAAGGGATCCAATGCTGTTAATGGCCAAAATATTTTACGGATTCTTGGGATTACCAGCAAGATGCAGAAATGTTGTACCATTTAAAAATAAATAAAAATAAAACATAAAATGAACTTCAGTTTGCAAATTGGGAAATGGTGCACCGAACATTGGGCCTATAAACCCATGGTTTTCAGTAACATTGAATAATCATTCCATCCCTAGTGCCCTCTGAAACCAACCAACCTAGAATTACCAACTGCCAATATAGAAGGCCTCTGACTATTGTGTGAATGATCCTTTCATTTTTCAAATCTTGTTTTGCATAACCTAATTTTCATTCATTCATTAAAAGGACATCAGTTATATGTTTATTAACAGGTAACTCAAAGTAAAAATTGTTCACTACTCTGATGCCTGTATTGGATCTAATTGATAAAATATATACATAATACAGCTTATTGACCTTGTGTTAACTTCATGCTGTGTCATCATGGTCACCTTCCTTTTGAAATAAGATTTCTTTGTTACAAAGTAAGACCTGACTATTGATAACTCTTGCCTCGTCATTTCACAGAAACATTCTCAGTAGTGTGTGAGAAACCTTTAGAACTGAAAGATTACTAACATAGTTTGCTGTTGGCTCTGCTCTCATAGCAATGAATGAATGAATGTTTAATAACACCCTAGCACGATAAATACATCAGCTATTGGGTGTCACACTATGGTACTCTCTCGTAGCACGGAATTAGAGAAAAGTTGGGCATGGTAACTTAAAAAACCTGACCTTCTTTTACTTTTTCTTTGTTTCAATAAAGTACATTTCTTGTGAGATTTTTAAATTATTGTGCTGCATATTAAATAAACAAATGTTTGTTTTGTTTAATTTCAGGTAAGTTCCAGATACAGATTCAGAGAGTGTGAATATACCTGTTCATTTTGTTAAAACAAGATTGTGATGCAGACTGAATTCTCATGAACAGCTGAATTTTCAATGACTCCATGGCAGATGTAAAATAAACAGTCCAGGCAGAGGTGTTCCCTTAAACCAGGCACAAGTGTTTCCACGTATAGGGGCAATTGTCTTTGTTTGGCATCTCTACCACATGTAAAAATGTTATTTTATGTCATGTCAGTATGGATATTTATTTTAACTTGATTTTCAAGTTTACTTCAAATTAAGTTTCAAGACCAGCATCTTGAACAGAGATAGGTCAGTATAGTGGCCCCTTTCCATTATGCCGTTAAGCCTCACTCTGGGTTTCGACCTCTACTAGATCCCAACCCAGGGCCTACAACTAGTTCAGGGTGATGGTTTACCCAAAACAAAATATATTATTAAACATTGATGGTTTCCCTGATGGTACAGCTACCACTGCTGGCATAGCCATCACTATTGTAACCTAGAAAGATGTAAATGAAATATGAGAATATGTGAGAAATAACAGTTTGAAGTGTTACACTTCCATGAGACTTCTTATCGTATAGAGGGTAATCTGCTGGTTATCAGATCATTTAAGTGAAATCTGGTGATTACATTTCATAATACGTTCACTGAAGAGGTTGTGTATATATTTATAACTTCTAATTAGCTTTTTGTTTGAGTAAGACAAGTTGAATTTAACGTAAGACCAGTTGAATTTAGCAGAAATTTTTATACAGTTTACAAAATACACATGCATCAAACACAAATTAAATCCTGGTAAGACAGTTATTAGAGAAGAATCAACAAGAATTCAAATTACATTTCATTAATTATCATGTGAATTTGTAAATGTTGTATCGGTCATTTGAATGTGTGTGTATGTGTGTGTGTGGACTAATGAAGTATGTCTTTGTTAAACTCTTAATTTATGACAAACAAAACAATTGTATCTGTTCATGAGTACATTTTCTGAACTTAAATTAATATGTTTTCAGCTCAGGATAATGCATTTGTAGACAGTAGACAATGATTATTCATTTTTACTTTTTGTTTCCTCTAGCCAGACTGGAATGTGAGAAACTTAGCAAGTATTAAATATTACCAGACTAACGTTTTGTTTTTATTTCGACATTGCGGTTCTTGCGTACAACACGTTGTAAAGTCCAGGCCTGAGTAATGTGACAACTACAGTGTGCAGTTTGCCATGATGCTAATTGTCCACACCTGAGTAATGTGACAACTACAGTGTGCAGTTTGCCATGATGCTAATTGTCCACACCTGAGTAATGTGACAACTAAAGTGTGCAGTTTGCCATGATGCTAATTGTCCACACCTGAGTAATGTGACAACTACAGTGTGCAGTTTGCCATGATGATAATTGTCCAGGCTCTTGTGAAGCCATGAGTCTAGACTTTAAATGTAATAAGCACTGAACTGGATGTTGAATTTCACTTTCTGTGTTAGATCTGACAACAGTCTGTGTTTCCAGGTCAGTGTTCATCTGGAATGTAAATGTCAGTTGGTAATGTAGGATTTTACTAAGGGTAGCCTGAGTGAAATGCATGTTTATATTTATATATATTTTTGTGTGTATGCTGATGAGTTGTAAATTTCAATGTTAATAAAGAATTGAATTGAAAACATATTTGAGAGAGATGGCCACAGCAAGCTTGTGCAATCAAATAATCTGCCATTGGATGATGCATGGTGTTTGCTGTTCATTGAAAGGCCGTGTCGATTATGAGTAACTGATCATAGTAATCAATAGTTAGTATGAAGAGTTCGGTGTGTTCAAAGTGCGATTGGTAGCAATAGCTGACACACTCTGCTTCCTTGTCTGTGGATGCACCCCATCTACAGGCCCATGTTGTCGAGCTCTCGAGACATCTGGCACACGGAGCACGGTCCACAGCACGATACCACCATACAGTCCTTGCACACTGAGCCCTGCAACACAAAGGGATGTTTGTGTAAACACGTGAATAGTGCTACGGGTATTCGAACCATTGGCCCTCATAATGAGAGTCCAGTGCTCTGTCAATTGAGTTAATGGGGAAATGAACTTTCATACTGAGAGTCCGTGGTTCGAATTCCTTTAGTGCAGGTTGAATTTTAGCTGTTACATTATGGTGAGCACAAGCGAGGTGTCAGCTGGTGCTTCCAGTTGCCAACGTGGGTGAAAGCTTGAAAGGTCTTCATGCTGATGTTGGATATCCAGGAAAACCTAGAATCTTATTGCTGCTGTACGACCGTTTTTACTGGTCACTTGTGAGTCCGTACACAGAAGACTGGATTAAACGATGTTATAGCAGTCCCTACGTCGGCTCCAGATGTAACAGGAAAATCAACCTTTATTGATGGGATTCGAACCAAGGACTTTCAGTGTGAAAATCCAGCGCTCTACCAACTGAGCTAATAAGTAAATTTCCTCTAGCTACTACCAGTAGGAGCACTTTATACCAATACTACCAATACATAGTTTCAATGCATAGCAGGTATTAATGAATGCTGATGTTACATTTTGTAATTTCAAGTCTAACGGCTGACCCAGGACAAAGACCACATTACCTGCATATTATTTCAAAACATTTACCCACCTAATATACAATACGAAATGCATGGCACTGGTTAATGGAAGAGTCGGTTGCTAAAACACATTCAAGAAAGCATAATTTTGTATTTGATTATACATATTTACAGACCCTACTCGGGTCCCAAGACGGAGCACACAGTGTACTACTGTTAACTAGTGGTCTGTACAAGGGGTGGACGCGCGCGCACCCACCTGGATTCCGCCCATCGTTCGGATTCTTGCTCGTAGGGCGATAAGGCCGCCGGGAACGCAGCACGGCATGCACGCACACTCCTCCGTCCGTCTAGAGAGGTCACACAGCATGCACGGGAGACAGAAGTACGTGCATAACACTACAAGTAAAGTCCCATCTCGTTACTATCATCAATGCATCCACAAATATAGTACGATTAACGTGATGCAAGTACAAGATAAACGCATTCTAATTAAAGTTAGCTCCACTATTACATGTGGATCTAACAGCAGCCTGTTGGAGCTCATGTCCACCAATCAAAACCTTACTTGCAGAATCATACCAGTAAAAATAATTTGAAAACATTCCAAATTATCCTGAGGGTATACGACATGTTTCGTGTGAATTACGAATGCCTTAAAACATGTTTTGTTTTTTAAAATAAATAATTTGTAATTTAAAACCGAAGACTGATTTAGTTGGGTTTTTTTTTTAAATAAATACATAATTTGTAATATAAATTTGAAGACAGTTAACTGATCCCGTACGTATAGGTATGGTCGCTGTACGATCCCAAATAACGTTATAAAAGGAGAAGTGCGATTGGTCCATATTTAAATTATTATTTACAGACGAAATGATAGTCTACGCAGTGCTGTTAGCAATCTGATTAAAATTAGTTTTGCTGGTCTAAATAAGGCATTTGTAATTCACACAAAACATGTATACACTCGGAATGTTTTTTAAAATTATTTTCAAATGACTGGCAAGATTCTGCAAGTAAGATTTTGATTGGTGGACATGAGTTCCAACTGGTTGATGTTAGATCCGCATGTAATAGTGGAGCTAATTTTAATTAGATTGAAGATAAACGTCACCAACACTATACAAGTACAAACTAGCATAACGTATACAATTCAAGTACAAAATCTACACTATGCATGCACAAAATAGCATATGTTCAAATAAGTATTACATTTTCTTTGCGTCTATACACTTTACGACAATCTGATTGATCCAGAGGTGCTTACTTTTGTTTCGTTCATATCTCGATGCCCCCCCCCCCCCTCCCCCAATTAAGCCACGCCTACTTTCGTTCTCGTTTATAAAATATAAACTAAACACGACTATTCCTTCCAATATAACTAAATGATCCGTACAAATGCACAGCAGCTAGAGGAAATGACGTCATTTACAAAATCACCTGATTCACATAATGGTGAATGAACGTTCGCATTCTTACGCGACATACGTATCATTGAAGTTTACACAAACGTATTTAAAGCTAAACAACTTAAATTCAGTTAAGTATTGTTAAAGTATGCATATAAATTTAATTATAAGATATAAGTTATAACCGCAATTATTTTTTGGTTAATGCAAGTATGAACCGAAAACACAATGTGCACACTTTTGTATAGCCCACTACGCGGGATCATCATACATTGTCCACATCGTTTTTTACGGTTCATGAACCAAAAAATAATTGCGTTCAGTTCTTAAATCAACACCACATTGCAAGCAGAACACGATAAAAAAAAAAAAAATGAGCACAGTGCAAGCACACATACAGCAGCATTACTGCCACATAGGCTAGTTTCATTACCTTGTATGGTAATATGACCAAACGAATTTATTTCTGTAGGCTGTTTAATAACTACAGATTCATCTGGCTTTTTCTCAAGCCTACATTTTAAAATCTTAGAAATGTGAACGAGTGAATGCTTATGTTCAATATCAGATATCGGTCGGCTGGTTTTGTATGCTATTCTACTTATTATTTAAAATAATATAAAAATAATAATGTACCCTTGAAGTGCAACTATAATGCAGGAATGTATGAGGGTGTGGGGTTCCACACTATGGCGAGCGAACGTTTGGAGGGTGGTGGAGGTGCCAAGTCATGCTACCCATAACAATATTTGTAACATTTGTTTTCGATTGACCGGGACATGACCCCGAACCCTTTTCCTCACTCTCCGAAAACATGCCTGTAATAAGAGTACTATATTAAAATATGCAAGTGTGCTGGTTAGTAGCGGGAACATGGAAGTTCCGTAACTGTTGACAATTTCCTTGGCAGAATAAAATTAAATGCAGAATTAACCTTTATACAGTAATAATTCGTGAATATTGCATTTGATGACCAAAGCATACCGACATTGAGACATGGCATATTGGTTAACATCTACGGTAAATTATTAATTCTAGTCCAAGCTAGCGATCGTAGTCTCGTGCTCTCTTGAGTTACCCCACCACCTGGGGGGACTCATAGTTTCTTATGGAAACCTTTTCGAATATCTCGTCGCGTACGCTGGGTCACCGGCAACCGTGACATTGATCAACGGCGAACTGGTGCAACAGCAAAAGAGGAGGTGGAGGAAGAGGAAACGTGCGCCGGTGGCTCATCTACCGGCGGCGGCTCCTTCTGCGACGCCACCCCCAATCCAACCGAACAAGTCAACGAAGCGGACAGAGCCTGCTTAGCTTGCCATCGTTGATCTGCCAGAGACGCCAGGGGCGGTTCTAAACACAGCAATGCGCGAAGAGCCGCCACGGTACCCTCCACTCTCCAATCTTCGCGATTCCAGCGACGGCACCGACACTTCGGACGGCCCCTGTTGAGTCGCAGGCCCGATCAGTCGTCGTTGCAAAGAGGAAGGCAACCGCGAGCAATAAGAAAAGCCACGCCCTCTTCTTAGTCAACCGCCGCAACCCGACATGAGAAAAAGCCGAACAGTGGTCACTACAGGCCGGCAAAGTTCATCAGCCCCACCAACGGCTTGTCAAGTGCAACAAAGAGGACGTTAGGCAGCTTTTCAGCGTTCCGAATCACGAGTTTTACCAGCCGCTTCTAACTAACCGTGCAGAGGGGGACTTTGCATTACACAAAGTAAGGCTAGAGGACGATTCACCAGCTTTGTGTGTTACCGTCCGACGGTCAGGCGTCAACCATCAGGGGCTACTACTATCCAACATGGACAATCCGACGATTCATCGGATTTAAAAAAATCATTTCGGGGAAAGATTATGAAGCTATCACCAGGACAGTAGCGGTCTTCGTCTACAGGCAGTACACCCCCAACCCTGACGTCACGAACTTCATAGGGACACCATAGACGGCGACCTTTTCAACAACCTTTCCTCCGGATTTATGGCTTTGTTGGACTTTAAACATTTTGGCTCCAGTTCTAAAACTTATGTTTGGTTTTTTGTGTGTTTTTTTGTGTATATATATACAAATAGTCCCAACACACTTTTATTTTGACAGCCCGTCTAAATTGCACAAATCGCCAGAAAAGGTTTCGGCCCCGACCTCTAATTTTACTTTTTGGAACTTAAGTTTTTTCCAGACATGAAGATTATTCTCAATATTTGGTTTTAGGTCTTTGACCTTTTAAAATTTTATTGCAAATTGCGCCCACCTCACTAGAGCCGATTATAATCGACCGCCACTAGCTAGCTGTTAAAGCGAAAGTTACTCACGTGACTTGCAGTCGGACATACAGCCGCACAGACCCGAATTCCAGTCCCGGGTACCGCCAGGTGGCACTAGTAGCTGGGAACCAGGCTGTACAGTGATTGTCGCCATCTTGGAAATGTGTTCGCGTCTGAGAGTTTCTTAAAACAGTTCACAAATAGATATCATTTTTGTGGTTGATTTATTCACCATATTTCGACCAGAAAAGGACACACACATCTTCCTCCCCCACCTACCCACCCCCACCCCCCGCAATTTGTTAGTATTATTTTATATCGTCGGTCATCTGCGTTAATATAGTGGCCCGTAATAAACCAAAACAACATAAACGTGTGTAATAGTAGATCAGTATCTTACTCAATACCGTATCTCGGCAAAAGATTGATTCAAAACAATTGTGAGACACAATATTGATATGATGCCAGGTGCTTTGTCTACAGAGGGGAGATGATCTTGACCTCGATACATGGTTCCAACACCGTCTGTTGGACAATTGTCACTATTATACGCCAGAACATGCGTCAAAAATTCCTTTCTATAACTTCCGTAAACAAACGAACTTCAGATTGCACACACGGGTGTGCTTAGAATAATATTTCAAACAAAGAACTGTTAGAATTTTGCTACAATTATTTTGAGGGTGAAATATATTTAATACGCACAGTTTATTTCAAACGTATGGTTATTATTATTATTATTATTATTATTATTATTATTATTATGTTACAATATTATTATCATTATTACTTTAACAAACATTAACATAAATGGATATTTAATGGTACGTTTGTTATAAAGCTGGCCAATTAAGAACAATATAAACCAATATATTTACTGTGTTTATTAGATTCGCGAGTATTTTTTTTTTTTTAAATTGAAATCTTGTATTTATAAAAAAAAAAAAAAATCCATTAAAATGATGAGTTGAATTACTAACAATAAATTACATCTTGGAGATAAATGCTGGCAAACATTATTTGTCGCACTATACTTTTAATATTTAGGAACAAAATTACCTTGTTATCCGTTTTACAATATTGAAGAATACTGTGATAGCTTTTGGTTCCCGTTTGATGTGTACATCGTAATGCTAAGCAACCATCACCTGTGTTTAGTTCGTGATGATAATAACCATAGTGACAACAGTGACAAGCCGACGGTGAAATGTTAACAGTAACAAGCTAACAACTAAATCAAATAAATACTTTTAAATAAGATTGAATTCAGGCTAGGTCACTATCCACAGAGAGAGGGTAAGTCTCCACACACCCCCACCCCACCCCGTTTTGACTCATTGTATACATCTCTTGCTGTATTTGGCTAAAAGAATCGTTGGCGTCATGCGCTCTGTACAGTTTATTAGGCTCTGTGGCGCTTAACAATATTTCACACATACCTTCATTACCAACACGACACGCACGTTTTGAAATCCCTGTTTCTACCCTGCCCTTGTATATAATAACGAGTACGTCGCTATCAGAACAGGGGCGTTGTACAATATTGGTTTAATAAATCAACGCAGTGTTCTATATGGAGCAAGATAATGACAATCTATATTTAACATCTAAAAGAAATGGAGCAAGACATATGGGTGCAGTTTGGTGGAGTCTTCCAACCCAGCTGTCAAAGAAGAAGTGTCAGTCGCCATTTGTTCTTTATTGGCATCGACTGTTGTTATGTTTATTTGTTACACCATGGTGATGGAAGTATCTTCAAGATATTGTCCCTCGCCCACACTGTGGGTACGAATTGTGAGAGCAGCTGATCATTTGAACAGTTATGAACGCTCTGAGCCAGAAATAACGGAAACGCGGAATTTCTGCCTACCAGCTGGTAGGCAAATATTTCCTCAAATACAACAAGAATCCCATGTTTGACGCTAAATTCCTTCACACCGATAATTTTCCAGTTAGCTGATAATAAATATTGTACATATTATTCAGTAATACACACACTACAGGAAGAAACCTGACAGTACCTAGTCTACGTAATTTAACCGAAATATTGTTAAAGCGGCACTGTCTGGAATATTTTTATTATTTAAGCATATAGAACAGAAACTCCCATTACATTTGGTGCATATATAGCGCCGCATTCGTCTTTGGTTTCACTACGCTGGCTTATCCAGGTCAAGCACATAGTCATTATTTTGAAAGTGGAACACTTTTGTCGGGCTCGTACCGCTTTCGGTTTTCATTGGCTTATCACAAGTGTGGAACTCTCCAACAAGAGATCACGTGAGATTTCGCAATTTTTGAACAAATTTAACTGTCTTGATTGAGGGGTCGTCTCATAACTCCAAAACATATTTATATCCATAGTGGTCGGTGGGTGGGGGGATTTGCCTTGAAATTTTGACAGTGGCCAGCTGTTGGCATACGCGTTACTAATTATGTAACGCTCTTGGGTTAGAGGAAGAGGGTACTGTCTTCGATTTACGTAACATTTTTCAAGACTATATGTTATTTTTATTCATTACTTAGACCTAAAAAGGTGGAGGATGGGGGGAAATGCGTGGTCAGCTTAGGATCGATCCGCATCAACGGGTATATAAAAGTCCATTGTATGTGATATCCTGTCTGTGGGGTGGTACATATAAACGAAAAACAAACAAACAAACAAACAATGTAGTGGGTTTCCAAGGCATGTGTGCAGGGATTTCAGCGGGGTTGGGGTTATAGACTGTGTTGAGCGAAGTTTATATGGGGCCATGATCCCTAGAAAATACATTTCAATTTTTTTTTTTTTTTAAGCTTGGGCATGTAATGATTTTTACCTCCATTACCCCTTCCCCCGCACATGCACCCAATTCCTCTCTTAGATTATATGTAAAAATTACCAAATGTTTGACATCCAACATCAGATGGAAGGAAGGATAGGATATGTTTTATTTAACGACGCACTCAACACATTTTATTTACGGTTGTATGGCGTCGGATGATTATTAAACCAATATGCTCTAACTTTGATGTCGTTAACCCCCACCCCCACTTTACCCTTTCCAAACGAAATAATATTTATTTGAATTGTCTATTTTAACACGTAAAATTAAGAAGTGAAAACGTTCATTGTTTACTTTAGTATATTTTATTAAA
>JAECMU010157981.1:0-16007 GCA_016106625.1 Dracogyra subfuscus | reverse complement strand
TTATCTGGTTCCTTTGATGTTTGTACCTAATTAACATAAATTAGCATATTTAGGGCCCTTTCATCTCTATTTTTAATGTTATTCTTGGGGTATATCAGAGGAGAATCCCATAGAGAAACAATGTTTTGCGATTAGTGGTGGGTTGGACTCCTTAATTGGATAAAATGAATGAATGTTTAACGACACCCCAGCACGAAAAATACATCGGCTATTGGGTGTCAAACTATGGTAATGGCGTAAACATTAAATAAAACAATATAAAAATACAAGACATTAGACAAAACACAGTGTAAAGGACTGTGTCAAAAAGACATTTTACGGATACTGAATTTTACTAAAAATTTCAATTTGTGCTGTATTGGCCATTCTCAAAGAGAATGTTACACCCCTGCACCACGATGAGGTTACAGCACACGCAGGGGCCTTAATTGGATAACTTGACTGGACTAAAAATTGGGTGGAATGAGATGTTTTGTAGATACTGTCTGCTATTTTTACTTAAATGTGATTTTTGTTCCTATTATTCGTCACGACTTAGACCACCCCAAAATCCACACATTATTTTAATATATTATTATTAACGATCAAATGAATAAATTGGGTAGTTATTTTTATTGTATCGCGTAATAGGCCTACACCTTATTTTTTATTGTACTGAGTTATGACAATGAAAATGTTAAAACCGAAACGAATCACCATCATTTCTAATGAATACCTAATTTATTATACAGACAAACCTTACATCAGTTTTCTCGCGGTTTATTTTATTACGAAATGTCGCGAGAAAATCCCATCTGAGAACGGGGCGCCCCGTAATTGTGTGACGTCAATTCCATTAGTGGCACGGTCCCCATTCGGAATGAGGTTCATTCCTCAACGGGTTGTAACAGTTGTTTTACAGTTGAATTTTTTTTTTTTTTTTTTTTTTTTTTTTTTTGGAGAGATTTGAATAAATATCTAATTAATTCCTTACATTTTGCAAATAATAATGGAATGCTTTCAATTACACAAAAACAAGGCCTTATTACATGTATTCCTAAATCTAATAAATCAAAGAATTTTTTTTTTAAATGTTTCAAATAAATTAGCATCTGCCACAATAGTTCAAAGAATAAAACAAGTATTACCAAATATGATAAGTGAAGAGCACAAAGGATTCTTACCAGGTAGATATATTGGGGAGGTAACAAGATTAATATATGATGTAATGAGTTACAATGAATTGCATAACATTCGAGGCATATTGTTACTAACTGACTTTGAAAAGGCATTTGATTCTGTGGACTGGGATTATATTCAGGATGTTTTAAAATATTTAGGTTTTGGCGAATCAATTCAAAAATGGATCTCTTTATTTCAGAGGGATGGTGAATCCAGTGTACTTGTTCTCGGATTTGCTTCATCTCTTTTTAAATTAGAAAGAGGGTGTAGACAGGGCGACGCAGTCTCCCCGTATATATTCCTCCTTTCGGAAATATTGGCTAGGATGTTTAAAAATAATAGGAATATTAAAGGAATAAAATTTGGAAATACGGAATATTTGTTTACACAATATGTTGATGATACGACTTTAATATTAGATGGAACTGAAAAAAAAGCCTCTGCAGTGCATTAAAGACTAAATTAATTTGAATAGGATAAAAAAACAACAAAAAAACCGTAGTAGATATAAGCTATGTAAAGAATGGAAATTTTACTGGACTCCAACAATTTAACTTAGAAAATATGATTCAAAGTCATTATGCCGATAAAATTACCTATATTGATGTTCGTATAAAAAAATCTGGTCAAGTAGAACACTTTCACCTTTGAGAAGAATTACAGTTATAAAATTAAATCACCTATTTTCATCTTTACCCAACCCACCTATTAATTACCAGACAAAATTAAACGTAAACAAATGTATTGTAATATTGTGGATGGAGGTGTTAAGGTTCCTGATGTACAGTCATTTATTACTGCACCAAAAATTGCTTGGGTTAAAATACTGGTATGTTCTGATATTTCAAAAATATAGAATTTGATTGTAAAGAAGTTGAAAAAAATATTTTACCACAAATTAAGAATAATTTTTGGAAAGATGGTGGTTTTTTAAAGCTTGGTGTTCATATCTAAAGAAATGCAAAATTAATGTTTCAATGAAAAGGATTTACTGAGTCAATCTTTATGATTTAATGATGATATTACAATGGAATAATTCAGGTATTGGATACATAAATGATATAATAGATGAACTTTGTTCTTTCTTATCTTTTTTAAGTTTTAGATCAATTTACAATATAAATGATAATGTGTTGGGTTTTTTCAAGGGATATTAAGTGCAGTGAGACGGTATTGTAACCTACTTGGTATTAAAAACGTTCAAGGTAAATTACTGAATCCAATGAATGAATGAATGTTTAACGACACCCCAGCACGAAAAATACATCGGCTATTGGGTGCCAAACTATGGTAAATGCAACAACCATGTGATGAGCATCATCAATATAAAAATTCAAAACTTAAAATTACTGAATCCAATTTTTCAATTTAATAGTAAACTTTAAAGGCAATAAATATTTTAAAAATATTTTGTTATGTTCAGAGTTTCTAAAATATAAAAGTTACTTAAAATGGGAAGAAAAATTGAATTGTGTGTATCGAAATGAGGATTGGAAATTAATAAACACAATGCCATTTCGATGCACTGACAGTACAAAATTAAGATGCTTTCAATACAAGATAATTCATAGAATTTTACCAACAAATAGGTATCAACATACTATTGGATATATTGAATCACCACTTTGTTCTTTTTGTAAACTTGATGTAGCAACATTGACACATTTATTGTGGGGATGTAATAAGGTTAATTCTATCTGGGAACAATTAAGTATTTGGATTCATAAAAAAAAATTGGTTTATTAGTAGAATTTTCAAACGAAAATGTTATTTTGAGTTTTAAACAAAGTAACAATGATTCCATTAACATAATTATATTAATAACGAAGCACTTAATATTTAATAGTCATTCAAAATCTTACAATCCAAATATTATATGGATCCAAAACGAAATATTTCAGTACCGTGATATCACAAAACGTATTGCATTTTGCAGTTGTAATTATAAGTTTATACGGTTTTGGTCTGTGTGTCATAATTTGCTAACATAATTTATAGTACAAGGCTGTGCATTGTTTAGTCTTGCCTGTTATGTATTAATGGTATACTAGTACTTGATAAACATATGTATGTATATTTATATTACTGTATTTCGTTTGCCTACTTGCACTGACAGGGTTATAAATAAATATTTAAATTAAAAAAGAAATTATTATTCAAACGACCTAACTCGGTAGGTTAAATATTTACTTATATGTGATGTCGTGATTCTATTTGTTATATAATATACAAACAGGTATTTATAAAGTTTTATGATGTGATAAGCACAATGATGTCATAATTAAATTATCCTTTGCATTATAATTATATTTGATTTGAGTCTCTTTGAATTGAAATGCTGGTGTTAAATTTACATTAGTAATATAATATAGTAATTTGTACTTTGCTAATAGCGTTTTATATGGTAAAATAATGTTGTAACCTGGAACAGATAACTGATTTTATATTCTTTTGTTATTCCTGGGTCGTTCTTTGTGAGAATGTTTTCATAAACATAGGGATCTTCACATCCCTCCAGGTGATCGCTGAATAAAGCCCTTATACCCCAGCTGAAGTCTTCTGTGATATATCTATAGAACCTTCGGTAACATATATATATATGTTACAGTCAATCTGTGAAATCAGTCACTTCGCGAAGTTCCTGTGACCACCAGGCAATACACGAAATGACTGAAAATCATGATCAGACATTACACATAATGACTAAAGTGATTCACGTCTTATTACTGACACTTGTATACAGGCTTTTGGTCTTAAAAGTTGATAAAATCACATTTTAAGAACAAACAAGGAAATGACTGAAAATAATACCACACCACACTATTTAAACTCAAATCAAATCATTTCAGAAGTTGTAGTAAAATAGATGAAGATGAAGTTGAATATTAACCAAGTAGTCAGTGTCAAATTATGAAAGTAACATATTAGTATAGAAAGATCACTTGTTTTTGCACACAAGGCTACCATGACAACGGCTAGAACACTGAATTTTGTTTTTGAAACATTTTCATCGATTGGACTCACATCTCTTAGAACCAGCACAATTACACCTAACATATCCCTGTCCACCACAGTTGGATTCATGATCTCTTTGTCTGGTTTGCATGAGAATCAGTAAGTAAACGCTGGGGGCACAAATCAAACTGATTGCGTGTAAACTTCCCTTTTAGAATCCCTGCTTTCACACAAATTGTGTACATATCGTATCGTTCTCATCACGGTCTAGGATTATTACGAGAATATTTTGTGGGTCACTGCGTCCCCTATCCACAAGAGGGATAGGTACAGCTACGTTGAGTAAACCAGCGAACCATTACAACTAATCTGGGATGAAAAGACATCAATAATACAGCAGATTCTTTGTTTAACTATTATTAAACCACATAAACATTAATTTGTTAGTAAACAAATATACAATGCTTTAATCTGACAGTATATCAAAAGTTAAAAAAGTCAGTTATTGTATAATAATAAATAATTCATGTTAAGTAGTATTTTAAATCATACAATCAATAAAGTTATCCTTGTTTATTCTTAAAATATTATTTTATCAACTTTTAAGACCAAAAGCCTGTATACAAGTGTCAATCATAAGACTTGAATCACTTTAGTCATTCTGTGTAATGTCTGGTCATGATTTTCAGTCATTTCATGTAATTCCTGGGATTTTCAGTCATTTCGCGTATTGCCTGGTGGTCACAGGAACTTCGGGAAGTGACTGATTTTTCAGGCATTACGCGTAATGACTGATTTCACAGACTGTAACATCTATAATTTTGCATTGGTATATTTTATAAACATCATGTTAATACTAAAGCGCGCCATATCACTAATGTAACCGAATTGTGTCTACGATTTTACGTTACAAAAGCTGTATACAAACATTATATCTCTGTATATATGTATATAGTATGTTCTCAAAGGCCATTAGGTCTAATGCGAATAAAGTTATGTTAATTAATTCGCATACTGGCTGTTTGTAAATTTTCGTTTAAGTGGTATTTGTCATTTGTTTCCATGCACTGGTTTTCAACCTGGGGTTTAATTAACTCCAAAGCTTTGTACTGGTTTAACAAGGTGAACACTTCACTTGCTAACCCTGTCCATGTTTCGAGTCAGACGCTTCATTGCACTTGAACATGGAAAACCTGTCAAGAACTTCTCTTCAAAATGTGACGTCTGTTTGGAGAACATTAGAAGAAGTCTTCCACTTTACAAAGGTAAAAGTACCTCATGACTTTATTTCAAATAGAATTCTTCAAATAACATAGTTATAATGAAATATGTTGTGCAGTTATTATCTTGAGAATACAAAAACAAAAAACGTTCGATCGGGTATATATGGCTGTATATATTAATATTTAACAGGAAGCCATTGTTTTCTTTTTATCTAAACATTTTATTTATACATATTGTTTACAATTAGATTCTTAGTTTTAGTTTTGATATCAAGTAAAAGTCTATATTGTTTTATTAATATATTTCTCATTTTAAAGACTAAAACTAAACCAATTACACTAAACCAAACTTAACACGAACACACGCCTAAACTAACACTAACCAAACTTGCCCTAAACTACCACTACACTAACACCTAAACCAACTCTGATACTGACACCTAAACTAACACTTACACTGCCTGTTGTGCAATCCTTTTGATTCTTTTTTCATCAATAAAATATCTCAAAACAAAACAATACTTAACAGTAACACTTAAGATGTTTACCACGAACACGTCTAACACTAAACATCTTGATACTAACACGGTTAACACCGAACTCAAACCACCACCACCCTAAATAAATTTATCGGTAACTAAATTATACGAAATTACAACCTGTTTGCGCTATGGTTGTGTTAACTATGAATAGGTCCTACCATCTTTTCTTAGTCCGTATTATTGTTTGATAATGTTTTGATATTTGCTTTCTCATGTTACACAACAAATATTAAGTCCACTAAACTAACACCTAAAAGGGAGAGACCTTAATATAGGCATCGCCTGTTGGTCAATCCCAAACGTTAAACGTGAATAAATAGTTTAAAAAAAAAAATGTTAACCTCATTTCAGATCTTTGCAAGATGTCTCAAGCAGTGCAACAGCCAACTCATCATCAATAAGGTTTTTTTAGAAATCGGTTTTATTGCATAAAGCAAGAGCTTCAGCACTGGTAACCATGGTTTTTTCTAAGCTGTTGTACACATTTCATACTCTGATTTTCTCCTATTCCAAAAATTGACAGAATCCAAACAAAAACGAATGAATGAATGAATGTTTAACGACACCCCAGCATGAAAAATCCATCGGCTATTGGGTGTCAAACTATGGTAATGGGGAAAACAGTCAAAATTAACAAAACAAAGGTTGTATGCTCTGGAGCTTGGCATGACCAGCCGATTGATCAAGTCGGGCCTACCTGACCACGCGTCTGGCTGAACTCCAGGCCAAAGTAATGTGTTGCCAGAAACCATATCCGCAGATATGCTCCCAACTTAACCACCAGGATCCTTTCATCCAGCATTACGGGACGCACCTCATGGCTAAGCAAAAACGAAAGTCCAACATTTTACAAAATGTTTCATTTCAGAGAAGTATAATATATTTGTGCAAATATATAATATATGTGGTATTTTAGGAATTATACAAAAAATACATTTGTAAACATGGTATTTCAGATATAATACTGAGAATACCAATTTAAGGACAAGGTCAGCAGTCATTAAACAAGACCATCGTTTCTGAACTGATCTCACTATGACCTTCCTCCAGTCATGACTCATTAGGTGGGTGTTATTGTTGACTAACATATTTTACAAACGAGCGTGATACATCAAGATACACCTGTCAAACGTTCATCCCTTTATAAATATATATTGAAAAGGATTATTTTACAATAGTGTCTAATGGAACCTATCCAAGTTTTAAAAAGTGCATTACGTGGAGAATAATACATGAGTGGCAGTCAAATACCATTTATCTCACAACTGGTTGTTTTAAAATGTATCTAAAAAAGGTGGAAGGTGCGAGCATTTATTTTTGGATTTGGGCCAACATAGATTTTTAGCATCATTTGGGGGTGCTGAATCCAAAAAAGTATGTTGGTCTTCTGACAAATTACGTTTAATGGGTCAAAATGGCCACTAAAAATTATAAAATTTGGCATCAGTGTGTTATTAACGGCATTATTTGGTATTATAAACACCAGCCAGTGTTAACATATACTACTCAAATAAACTGAACAAAATACACATGTAGTTTTGTTTTGATTGTTTGTTTAACGACGCACTCAACACATTAAAATTACGGTTATATCGGCGTCGGACATATGGTTATGTCGAGAAAAAAACCCAGTGGTCAGCTGACGGGGGTCGATCCGAGACCGACCGCGCATCAGGCGGGCACTGTACCACTGGGCCATGCTGCCCGCCACATGTAGTTTTGTATGCAAGATGATAAACCAAGATGGCCGCCGATTTACAAGTGTTAATACCGAGGACATTTAATTTGTTAAAATATGGTCTGTATGGGTATGAATAAAACAACTTTACATTGAATTTATTATAGCAAACACGATGAAAGGAATCATTCTATATATATGAACGAATGAATGTTTAACGACACCCCAGCACGAAAAATACATCGGCTACTGGGTGTCAAACTATGGTAAAATGCAACAAAAGTGTGATGATCAAGAGCAATAGAAAAATTCTAAAGTGAAAATAAACCACAGTGTAAAGAATACCAGTATCACAGATAAATCAATTTAAAATGTACAATAAAAATCAGTATCACGAAGAAATTGTAATAAAAGTTCTGGATGGAATTGAAATGATTCCATCACAGATTGTGAACCAAAAGATATCTTTTCGAGTGTGTCAAAAACGTACACTCCACCAAAATGTGGCGCACCGTCAGAGGACACTGACAGTGCTCACACTGAGGGGGAGGCTCTTTCTTCAAGATAAATGAATGGGTCAAATATGTATCATCGATGCGGGCACGACAAGACTACTTCATCATTCCTGTACTATAGGAGGACTGCCACTTCCAAGACTGGCTTGATGGCATGAAGCTTGTTCGCAACCGCACCGCCCTAATCATGTTGCCAAGTCGAAAAGATAAACGGATTAATGTTATGTTTAAAATCAGTATAAGGTACGCCAACCTTGGCATGAGGCAAATCCAAAGCAGACTTGGCAGCAGAATCTGCCTTTTCATTACCCCTGATGCCAACACGGCTGGGCACCCAACAAAATACAACATCTTTATGGGCAAAAGATTTATAAAAAAAACACTTTCGTATCACCATCCCAATTAAGGGATGGTCCAGCTTCATATTTCGTAAAGCTTGGAGACACGAAAGTGAGTCTGTAAAAAGAATAAATTTGGATGCACTAGAATCTTTGATTTTGTCTAAGGCTTTAATGACCGCCCAAACTTCAGCACTAAAAATTGATGCCGAGTCGGGCAGTCTCATGGAAATGTCTGATGGGGGGAAAAAAACTAGCACAAGCCACAGAATTCCCATCCCGTGATCCGTCCGTGTACACAGGAATGTAATCACGGTACCTGTCTTTAATTTCCATGAACGCTTGTACACAACATCATCATCATCTGTACGATCTTTCTGCAGTTGCGAAAGAGCAAACACAATTTTAGGTGGTGTAATACACCAAAGTGGTAAAACAAAATATGAATGAATGAATGTTTAACGACACCCCAGCACGAAAAATACATCGGCTATTGGGTGTCAAACTATGGTAATGTAAATAAATAAGGTGATGATCAACATCAATAGAAAAATTCAAGATATAAATAAAAACAGTGTAAATACAAATACAAATATCACTGATAATATGACAGTGTAAACACAAATACAAATAACACGGATACTGACTTTTATTCTAAACTAAGTTGTGCTGTATTGGCCATTCTCTAAGATAATGTTACACCCCTGCACCACGATGAGGTTACAGCACGCGCAGGGGGGGAATATGAAGGAGTTTCCAAGGTGTCTGATAAATCAATGTTGGAAAGCGATAAAAAACGCTTAATGCGAAGACCAAATGTACGAACAGCATTAGGTCTTGCATCAAACAACTTCATATATTTGTTGTCAAACACCGCATTATGTGTAGGATGTGTTGGTACATTCTTTATATATCGCCAATGACCAAATAATACATGCAAAGAAAAACTGAAACAGAAAGAAAAATAAGACAGCTTCGGAATGCTAAGTAAAGGAAAAATCTATCAGCATTTTATTTTTATTGGCGAGCATTCATGCAACTTGAAATTATATTGTTGTCACATCTGGTCATCCACAAGAGTCCATCCCATTGATAAAGGTGTTGGGAGATCTGGAATGGGCTTGTGAGCTTGCATCCATACCACTGCCTGGTAGTGAGCTCGTGTTATATGAAACACACAGGCATCACTTGTTTGTGGCATATGTTCAGGGCCTTTCAATTTCCCAAACAGAACTGTTCGTGCTTTGTCAACGGTGTCAACAGTCTGATCATACAGTTTACAAATGAACTGCTCAGCATTTTTCTGCATGTCTTCAGTAAGCACCCCCTTCCCGAGTCCTTCTAACAAAGCAGCATTGTCTTTAAACACTTTGAATGCAGATTTTTTCGAAATCCGATTTAGAAATATGAAGTGATATCACTCCCTGTCAGTGCGTGAAAAGCAAGCAAGGTGTGACGATATTCTGATGATGTGAGGTTTATTTGCAATACTGTTTACCAGAATATTCTTTGGCTTTTGTCCTGTTCCAGCAATCATCCAAATTATAGCTTTGATGTTTGGCAAATGAAAAAGCAGAAGCAACAGGACATCTGTGTCTCTTGCCGATATAACAACAGTATTGCAGTTGGATGTCTTCGAACAGTATATTGCGTGAAGCACTATTCGGGTATCGGCTTCCTCATGTTGAGCCTTTAATTGGTCAATATCCAAATCGTTGTTATTTGTCACAATTTTATCTTCATCGGTGAAACCACCACCAACTACAACTGTTTTGTCCTGGGTAAAAAGTCTTATCAACTCTTCTGAGAGGAAGTTTGCTAAATCAGATTTGTTTTCCGTTAAAGCTAAAAATATTAGCCAGTTCTGTGGCAATGGTACTTCTCTATTTTCAATTATTCTCCTTACAGGACGATGCGTCTTCGTGTGTTTAGTTCTTGTAGTTGATTTAATGGACAGAGGTCTGTAACGATCAAAAACAACATCTACCCTTTCATAATGGAGTGCTTTTGCAAAATAACAGAAACAAACATGTTGGCATATTCCCCAAATGTTTTGACTTTGCACCAATGCCAAAAGATCTACAATTAAAGCAGACTTGCCAAGTAATTTCACAGGCACACCCACGTCCACGCCTTTTATCAGTCAAAACTGCTTTGTTTCCTGATTTAATGCTCCCATTTGTTTCGAAAATGGCTATTGGTACAGGAAGCAACTCGTGCTTCGTGATCAGTGAAATGTTCATTTCCCTCCATGCTTTGTAGGCTGTAACCAATCGAACTAGTATGTTTCTGTCAGCCCTAAGTATTTTGCTCTTTTCAACTATATACTTTGTTGGTTTTTTGATGCAGTACAGGGAAGCAAATATAGGATTGTTTTTCTTCAAACTTTCACGCAGTGGAACTTTTGGAACTTTCTCATTATGTGTTTGTAGTCTGTCTTTGACAAATTGCTGCAACTGATCCTGTCCAAGTTGTTTGGCAGATAACAGAGACCTCTGAATTACATCAGTTGCTATATCCTTTGTGACAGGGTTGAGCAGGACACATGTCCGATAGTCAGGACCCATCACTTTATACCTTTGACAATTAATGTTTCCGATTTGTAATCCACGCAGTGTCAACTTTTTGTAACCTCTTTGTGTGTCAAAATATCATCTGGGTTAACATTGTACATAATCCTGGTCAGAATGCTAATGTGCGATCGCAAGTTGTAAGACAATGACCATCTACACAGGGCAGTGTTAGTTCTTGTTATGCGAATGATGCCTCCACCTTTCTTCCCTGTTGCATTCAGCCATTCTTGGCTTTGGTCTGGGTCGACTTGATTGAATTTTGCTTTGGACCTTTTGACAACAAAATTACCCCCGTTTGAATTCTTCAAGGATCTCCTGCAAGTTGTAAGATAATGACCATCTACACAGGCCAGTCTTAGTTCTTGTTATGCCAATGATGCCTCCACCTTTCTTCCCTGTTGCATTCAGCCATTCTTGGCTTTGGTCTGGGTCGACTTGATTGAATTTTGCTTTGGACCTTTTGACAACAAAATTACCCAGTTTGAATTCTTCAAGGATGTCCTGCGGTAATTGATGAGCATCAGCAAGATAGACAGTAGTTGATGTGATCGTATCTATGAAACCATGGCAACATGCACCGAAATGCATACAGATACAGATCCCATCCCTTTCTGCCCTTGTAAACATGAGAAGTACAGAAACCATATCAAGATATGTCAACCAAAATTTGAAATTTGTATTCTGGTTAACCTCAAACTCATTGAAGTAAACCCTGAAAGTATAATTCTGCAGTGTGGAAATAAGAGCATTCATATGATTGTCATCATGTTTTATTTCCATCAATGTTTAGTGAAGCTTAATGTCTTTCTCTTGTATGAATTGAATTAACTGCGGAAAGATAAAAAAATCCAGAGAGCTTGAGATGTTAATTTATGAGCTCTCATTCCTCTACTTTAGTTTTTCCCTGTCAATACTTGATCAGCGGCTACAGGACCTAGCAGATCAGATTCTACCCATATTTCATGTAAACCAGACCCTTTCATGTGATCACCAATAACTTTCAAATAATTCATTGTGATGTGTAACCCTCCCATTCTTGGTATTAGGTTCTCTTTGTATTCAGGTACTGCCCATTTCAAATCCATAAGTTTAAGTATAATGCCTGATCAACAGTAATGACTACATTTTTGTTGCAACTTCTTAGACACATGCATACACCTCTGCACAACAGTGTTCAGTGTATCAATATCATGAGCTGGAGCTTGAATAATGGGCATATACCCGACGTTAGTTAATTCGGGATCAGCTGTACTGATTTAAAGCTGACCAAGTTGGAAGTGAAAAGCCAGATCAGTGGCTCTAGCATGTTTTGCCGAATCGGTTTCAGATTCAGTGCAGGTACTATTTTATCCATCTAGTCTGGAACTTTAAACGTTTCTCTCCCAGTAACGGAAATTTCATCCAATTTCAAGCAGTGATCTTGTCCTCGCTGCCATGCAGCTACTTGTGTGGCATGGAACGTGTTCAACCCATCTAGAGTAGGATCAATGATGTCAATGTTATCTGCTGTGAAGTGTGTAAAGGTATTTTTGGATAGATTAGCTGGCGCAAAGTATCCAATCATTGGATCCATCGATTCTAGTTGTTTTTTTCTGCCAGTGCTGTGTCAACTTTCAATGTGTCCTTGTAACTCGATGTGTGTCCAGCACTGTGAAACCGATTTACTAACTGTTTTGATCTGGTTACTTGGTGTAGAGTGCAAGGAAGCCCAATATGTTTCGGTGTCCATTTTTTACCATCACTCACACCGTAAACTGTCCTGAGCAACGCTTTATATTTTGGACTGTTTATCACACACAGGTTCATCAATATCACATTCAGCATCTACATTTAGTAGTTGCTGACCTCCGTACAACAAGCTCAGAAACATATAAAGACTCTCTGATACACAGTGTATCGCATCATCTTCGCTGATATTGCGGCCTGCATGTCCTTTCTTTGAAAGAAAATCCTTTCGCATTTTGAGAGCTACATGTACCACAAAAATGAAATTACTGTCCATTGATTCATATTTTGGCATCGTTAGCTCTTTGTCTTGATCATATTTCCTTTCATGATGGAACATCACCAATTATGTCATGAACACAAGCATGTGGCACAAGAAGCACCTCCCTTTCGGGATTTCCTCTGTAGAGGACCGACGAAGTGAAAGTGATAAATGAAGTTTATTCTGTAAGGTTTCTTTGAATGACGATTTTCTAGACAAGTATGAAGATGGTATTACAGAAGCTGTTTCTTCCACGAGTATAGTGTACCGATGCCATACATCAGATAGTTGCAGGAGTTGTAATTGTGTTGCTGCATACTCCAGTTCTCGGGTCGGAAATAATAATCGCAAGATCAGTCCTTTTTCTTTCTGATTTGCATTTTTGTGCTCCATACTGAAATGTGTTTATACATTTTTATGGTATTTTCCTTCAACTGTAATCAAATTATTTACACTCGATAGTCGCACACGCATTTTGTTGTCAAATCCTATCACTAACTTGAAATGCTGCGACGTTAAATAGTTTACCCATGGTACTGTGTTGGCAGAACATACACAAATCCCAGTTTACAGGCTTCGTCGATTTCCTCGAAGAGTATGGTGATGGCCCACCAGTACATTCTGGCGCTATTAGAAACCAGTACATTCTGGCGCTGTTAGAAGTTATGATGCAGGTGATGCTGAAACGGGAACATTGCTTCTCAAACGCTCGGTTTCTTTTTTAAACTTTGATTCTAGTGTTCGTATATATTTCAGGTGTGTGAATTGACAGTAGCAATTCCTGTGACACATAATACTGACTCCTGGTTCGATCTTCTCAATTCGATCTATTGCATCATAATTTGATACGTCTCTGAAACTCTTTCCGATTCGAGCATGCTCTTTGAGAGTATCAATACTTTGAACTTTTTTTCCCTTTCAAGAACATCAGCTTTAGTCTCTTGACAAATAATACCCATATCTGAGCTGTCCTGGTGACGTCGTTTCAGGCGGTTGCTGGACTCCATACTCAGATTAAAAATATTATCAATCGAAAGAAAAGTGTACACAATGTCAACACCGTAGTAACTAACTTAATCCCCGCCTGTTCTTCACCCTCACATTCTAAAAGGTTACACACCAAGAAAAACAAATATATTTTAATAAAGCTCTACTATAAAATTATTGTTTGATGACATTTACCTGTTTCCCCTGCGCGTGCTGTAACCTCACCGTGGTGCAGGGGTGTAACATTCTCTTAGAGAGTGGCCAATACAGCACAAATTAAAGTTTGGAATAAAAGTCAGTATCCGTAATTACACTGTGATCGTATCCGTGATATTTGTATTTGTTTTTACACTGTTATATTATCCGTGATATTTGTATTTACACTTACACTGTTTTTATTTCTATCTTTAATTTTTCTATTGATGTTGATGATCACCTTATTTATTTCCATTACCATAGTGTGACACCCAATAGCCGATGTATTTTTCGTGCTGGGGTGTCGTTAAACATTCATTCATTCATTCATTTATCTGTTTAACAATTTACAACACAAAAGCCAAGTAACACTTGTTCAACAAACCCTACCAAAACACAAACTTATCTAACGGAGACGAGTTATCTGCGTTCTTCGCTTAAAATATGTTGTAATATAATAAAGATACGGTTTATATTAATAATATTAACTCAATACAAAACATTTCTATACAATTATTTTTATTTTGTTTCTGAAATTTCGCAAGTGTCCTTCATCTTTGAAATTTCGGAGCAAACTGACCGTTTTTGTTGCACAAATCCTTGGTACTAATAGTTTCACGTACATTATTATAATTAGAAAAGACAAATGCCCTTTCTCAGAATACATTATGTTAATAATCTAATTGAAATTTTAACAACTACACTGGTGTTTGTTACGCTGCGGTAAGTGTATTGGTGTATTATTATACTTGGCTACAATCTATTTTCGATACAATAATATTTCCGTAGATGGTCGATTTGTTTTGGTCATTTTGACCCTCAAAACGTCATTTTTGAGATGGCCAACATACTTTTTCGGATTCAGCAAATTAGGTTTGGAAAGTATGTGGGATATAATCCTAAAGAAATGCTCGCACATCGATAAATAAGCATATTTCTGAGAAATGGGACTAGACTATAACGAGCGAAAGCGAGTTTAATACGTTTTTAAACAACCAGTTGTGAAATAAATGGTATCAAACTGAGACGAATGTATTACTAGTATTCCATTTCTTACATATCCTAAAAAAAACCACCATGTTTTAAGCACATTTCAACACCTTTTTCGACTAAAAGTTATTTACTGCCGTTGCACTTGTAGCTGACTTTACGCGTCACACACATGAATGTCAGGTTAACACTACGTCACAGTCTAATCGATTTTTATCGTGTAGTTTTTCATTGCATATGTGGTGTTGGTGACTTGATCATCACCTAGGAATAGCCAGTCGTATGTCTTAATTTGTCAACACATGTAATGTGTAAACAACAATGTATAACCAAAACTAACGCATGGTGATCTCACCAACAGGTGTGTAAGAAAAATAATATATAATATTATCATCATCATCATCATCACAGTGTAACCAGTGAGGTTGATTGATAACACAATGGGTCTAACATATCGGTGGTGTCGTGGTTAAGCCGTCGGACATACTGGTAGGTACTGAGTTCGCAGCCCAGTACGGGCTCCCACCCAGAGTGACCTTTGACGACTCAGTGAGTAAGGCCACTACATCGACTTCTCTCTCAGTAATCCACTGTCCTGAACAGAAGCCTCAGATAGATGAAGTGTGTGCCCAGGACTGCGTGCTTGAACCTTAATTGGATATAAGCACGAACATAAATGAATAAATGAATGATTGTATGTTTTGTGCAATTTAGGCAAGACTGAAGATGAATTTCATAATATATTGCGCATTTTGAGGATTACGGAGTTTTATATATTGAAATAAATTATTATAGAATTAATTCATCTATGTTTAAATTAATATGGTTATTATCTGCTAATAACGTCAACGAATTGTATAAGT
>JAECMU010157933.1:0-16151 GCA_016106625.1 Dracogyra subfuscus | reverse complement strand
TTCTTCAATGGAGTCCATGGACCTGGTCATGAATTCCTGTCTCGACGTCACGTGGTTGTTTCTCTGAGCTACCGGCTGGTCGAGACTTATCTCTCCAAGACTCCTCCCTGTTGTCAGGAGTCCCCCGTTCACCTGGTGACCTGCCAGGTCAAACTGACCGACACTCTGTCCACCAGAGCCTGGCAAGTGCAATATCTGTTGCTGGTGTCGGGTTACCAGAGATAACATGGGATCATTCTCTGGTGACATGTAGGGATTGTAAATGAATTCTCCGTCACTTCTTATGTCGGTCTCGTCCTGAAAAAGAGACAGATTGAAGAAACATGTATTTCTTTTAGAAGATATACTGCTTGTAACTGTACATTTAATAATGCAGTTTTCTCTATATAGCTGTATATTTTATTTTATTTTTACTTGATTTTTATATTTATATTTAATTATGGTTCAAGCTGTCTGTCCAGGGTGATGGCTTAATGGGTAGTTATTAGTTGAGGGTAATTGGTGTAGTGGCCCGACACCTCCGTAATGAGCTCTTAAAACTCACTCTGGGTGGGACCTTGTACTGGACTGTGAACCCAGTACTTACCAATATTTGACTTAAAGGGACATTCCAGAGTTTGCTGCATTGTAAGATATTTCCGATTAATAAAATAAATATACGATTAAATTTACACATTAAATATATTTTCTTGTTTAGAAATCAGTATCTGTATATTCAATGTCTTTTTGGTCCTTTTAATATTTGTAAGAAGCCCAATCTGGATTTTGTCTTCAAATAATTTCGTACGTATGAAATGTTTTATTTTAGCAAATAAAATGAAATCTAAGCTAGTACAAATATTTGAACGATCAGAAACACGTTTAGTATACAGTCACTAATATATTATGCAATTTTTTTTATTTGATATGTAATTACAATCGTTAAAAAACCTCTGTAATCGATAACATCTTAAAAACTCAGGAATGTCCCTTTAAGGGGACAGTTTCATGAAATATGAACCATATATGCTGAAAAGATGCATATCTGGTGCATCAATATATACCAGAAGTTTAACAAATAAAAAAATATGTCATTTTAGATTTGATAAAATTAAAACACAAATATGCCTGCTAACATGGGGTAATAATTGTGTGTCTTTCTAGCTGTCTGTTCACCTGCTGTCTGAGATGTTATAACTCACTATGGGTATAGGACCCGGTACTGAGATATGAACCCAATATTTACCAGCATTAAACATGGAACATTTTATTCAATATCATGTGAATGTTCAGAGATCAGTACACAAAGCTACCGTAAAACATTACACATCAGCTGAGCAGCCAATTTTCAAATGATTACCTGTAGCAAATGTCGCTGATGACAATTTTGAAAACAAAATGTTTCTTGTTAGGCCAATGACTTAACCACCAAACCACCATGATCAGGTCAGGTTATATGTTTTAACGTGCACATTCAGAACAAGCTGTTGTAATACATGCCTGTCATGGGCATAGGTGTCAACGTTTGCTGGCTCCTCCGTCCAGGACAGGAATAGAACCACCATGACTGGTACCTTCAGTTATCAATACAGTATTACACATTGCTTATATTTATGGTCCCACCAGTTCAAATTTGGCTCCAACAAACCAGCCATTGCTAAACATTTCTTTTTACACAGTGAATGAAATTACAGCAAGTTTTATTCTTACCCCAAATCAGTGTTTCCCCCCTAAAAAATGTTTCAGTGATAAAAATATATATTTACCAGTTCTAAGTCTTCCGTGTCTCTCAGTGTGCTGACAGTGCTGATGTTAATAGCCCTCACAGACTGAACCATCTGCTGACGTGTCGCTTAAAACAAAAATCAATAATAATTAATTAATAATAATAATAATAATACATGCAATAATAAAAATATTGAACGTGCATTATATCACAAATGTTGTATCTTTTATTGCATGTAAAAAAAACAACACAAAAATATATTTTATTGTAATATATACATGTATATAAAAAATCAGATTTCAATTAAGGGAATTCATGCTGTGATGTCTTTATTTATCTGGCCTCGCTTTCTGTATTGATTTTTTACAACATGAACTTTTACAATAAAATTCAATATTGTAAAAAACATTGTATAACAAACTTATAATATTTACCTTCATCACAAGTACATCTATTATATTTACTTTCATCATGAGTACATCTATTATATAGAGGATAATAAACGAGTTTCCAGTTATTATCAAATTTATGTTCCGAGTGAAATAATTTTCAGTTGTCACGAGCTTTAGCGAGTGACAAATGAAAATTATTTCACGAGGGACATAAATTTGATAACTGGTACCGAGTTTGTTATTCTATTTATTACCTCAGCCATTTTTTCTCTAAAAACCTTTATTTACCACGCACATGAACGAAGGCCGATCTGTATAGGAACGATGTAAACCACTTTATGCACTGTTCTGAGAATTACTATAACGTTGTAATTTAATCACGTTCATAGATAATTTTCAAAAACACAAGTTCTCTCTATTCTGCTTCAAAATCTATAATGAATTGCATTAAAATGACATTTTGTTATAAATTTAACACCAAAAACAAATAGCCGTAAACGCAAACGCTTTAAACTACATGACGTCATGGTATGTGTTTGTCAAATCGTGATGACGTCATATTTAGTACCGACAAAGCCATTGGTTTGTAAGCGTTAAATTGTCCAATAGTATTGTTCGTTAGACCAATACATAATAACTCCCTAGGGAAATTACGATTTATATTTCCCCGGTTCTGAGTGCCCGCTGGGGTAATAAATTTACCTTCATCATGAGTATATCTATTATATTTACTTTCTCCAGAAGTACATCTATTATATTTACCTTTATCATGAGTATATCTATTATATTTACATTCATGAGTATATATATTATTCTATTAACCTTTATGAGTATATCTATTATCCTATTAACCTTTATGAGTATATCTATTATTCTATTAACCTTTATGAGTATATCTATTATTCTATTAACCTTTATGAGTATATATATTATTCTATTAACCTTTATGAGTATATCTATTATCCTATTAACCTTTATGAGTATATCTATTATTCTATTAACCTTTATGAGTATATCTATTATTTTATCCTATAACTTACCATAATATCCATGTCATATAGCGAGTTAATATTTACTGTGTGATATTGGCTTATGCAAATTTGTAAGGTCTCTAGGTTATGTGTTGCGGTAAATGAGTCCTTTGCTTACACGCCAACAAGACCCGTGTACCTGAGCGTAACGTTTCCAAACATTTGTTTAAAATGCGTGACGTCAAACTAATCTGCGCTAATCGTGATGACGTCATATTATCGATGTTATAGGATAAATAGAATTTGCTACTCGTGTTTTTTAATATGTAAAATATCAACCTCGTCTAGTTAATCGGTATTTGTCGAAGCAGAGCCTCGACAAATACCGATTAACATAAACTCGGTTGATATTTTCCATATTAAAAAATACTCGTGACGAATCCTTTATATATTTACATATATATGAGTACATGTATTATTCTATTTACCTTCATGAGTATATCTATTATTATATTTACTTTCATGAGTATATCTATTAACCTTTATGAGTATATATATTATCCTATTAACCTTTATGAGTATATATATTATTCTATTTACCTTCATGATTACATGTATTATTCTATTTACCTTCATGAGTATATCTATTATTATATTTACCTTCATGAGTATATCTATTATTCTATTTTACGTTCATGAGTATATCTATTACGAAACTATGGTAATTGAAAAACATAGCCTTTATGAGTATATCTATTATTCTATTTACCTTCATCCAGTGGGAAAACGGCCACTTGGCCTTCACTGCGATCCAACAGCCACTGGCCTTCAGAAATGCTCTCGTTGATGGTGTCTGTGATGCTAGTTTCCTCTTCCGAGGCTGACGAGTGTGTTTCAGTTCTCTCCGGAGGTGATGGGGTTTGAACTTTACGATGCTCTACAGCTGATGGCTCTTCAATCTTTCTGACATGGACACTCGGTACACTGGATGTACATCACAGTATATTAGTAAATACAGAATAACCAAACTTCAATTAAACAGGAGTTTTAAAGGCACACAGAAAGTGCATGTAGAAATTACACAGACATCTTAAAAGTACAGAAGTAAAACAGTCTTATGTACCATTATTTTAAAATATATTTCTTTTATATATAAAAATCACCATTAGCAAAAGGTTGTGTACTATGTTGAACATAACTAAAATTGTTTTTGTGGCTACCTGTTTTAAAGATGACATATTTGTAATATAACTGAAACTGAACCATCTATGTTAAAAAGAAACTTTTTACATTCCTTTGGGATTCTACTTAACATGTTTGACTGCACAACATTTCAATATGTCCATGACCACAAGCATCTGTTGCCACTGAGAGACAAGGACTGGGATGTGGAGTGGAGTCAGACAACAAATGAAGTGCATGAAAAGCATCCATTTCATATACAAAAAATTCTCAGGTGAAATACTTTTCATTTGTGATGAATAACAACTAAAATGTATTTCACTTGGACATAAACCTAACATAAAAACATTTAGTCGGTTTAATATTGTATTTAGTACTCAAGAAGAATGGTGCTTGTAAACAAGGTACATTGATAATATTATTTTAAGGAATAAGGAGCATGGACAGTATTCCTGTTCAAATTTACATCCAGTAATGTCAAATGTTATGAGGTGTTATGTTTCAACAATGTATCCAAAAACTATTTATAAAAATATCCAAAAAGGTGATATGTTCCATAAATATATAAAACATATTTATAAAAATACCCCCAAAAATGATATGTCCCATGAATATGAATATACAGTGAAACTTGTTTAAACCGGACACCCTCGGGACAAAGTAAAATGTTTGGTTTTAAGAGGTATCCCATTTAGAGATGTACTCTTGTGCACAGATATTTAAAAATGTCCGGTTTTGAGGGAATTCCAGTTTACAGAGGGTCCGGTTTGGAGAGGTTTCACTGCATAACAACATTTAATATTTATAAAAATATCCACATACATCGGTGCTGGTTTGTCTGCCTCTAATCGTCCAGTGTCATACTCGGGGTTCTCTTCAGGGGGTGGGGACCGAGGGTCACCCCAGGGCTGTGGACTTTGCGATGATTCCCTTATTTCTACTCGTTGTGGAGATTCTGGCTCGACAACATGTTCTGGCTGAATAACCTGCTTAGGTCTTGAAGGTGGGGATGGTGGGGGAGAAGGAACATACTGCTCGGGAGAAGGTTCAGCAACTGACGGCTGTGGGGTGAAGTCGGGGGTGACCACGTCATGTCGTGGTTCAATCTGTTCTGCAGTTTCCTCATCGGGTTTCCCTATGACAACAAAAAAATTAAATCACAACATTGAAACAATTTTTTTTAATTATTATTTATTTTTATTTTTTTAAATTATAGGCTATCCAAATTTTGTAGCAACTGTATTGTATTTTCAGTCAATACAGCATTTTTTTGGTCATCATTACAATTACATTTTCTCAATTAATGAAAAAATATCTGTCAATGTAAAAAAAGAAGTTTAACGACACCACTGGAGTACATTGATTAATTAATCATCGGCTATTGGATGTCAAATATTTGGTAATGCTGACTCGTAGTCATCAGAGGAAACTCCCTACATATTTTTTAATGCAGTAAGGAATCTTTTATATGCACTTTTTCACTGACAGGAAAACACATACCATGGCCTTTGTCCAGTTGTGGTGAACTGGTTGGAATGAGAAAAAACCCAATCAGTTGAATGGATTCACAAAGGTGGTTCAACCCTGCAATGCAAGCACCTCAAGCGAGCACTCAACTGACTGAGCTAAATAAAGTGGTACTTTGATACTATGGTTTCACCAATATACCAAGTAGGCTGGTACTGTGCTTGTTGTACGTAATAACACTGTGTTCTTACTCTGCAGATTTCTCAGCTCCTCACTCAGATCTAGTGACGTGGACACTTCACTTTCAGATTCCACCTCCACTCGAGGCTGGACCACTTGTACCTCAGGTGTTCTAATAGGTTTCCATGCTTCACCCTCATCAGCAATGGATTCAACTGGGGTCAAAGGTGGTGATACTCGGCGAGGGGGAGAGGACACTGGACTGGATTTGGGAGTGGGTTTAGGTGTCCTCACACGCCTTGGACTCCGAGAAACCTGAAAATGAAAAATGTAACCTTGATACTTAAAAAGCAAAATAAATAATACATGCATAATCTATAATAGTGTTTCATTTTCATTACAAATACAGGTGCAACAGAATGTGTCATTGGTATATTAAATAAGTGTATCATTACCAGTCTCTGAATAAAGAGTAATGCTAGAGCTGTATATAGCAACTAATGTATTCAAGGATCACAGAACAAGATAGGAAAGACCTGTTTCCAGTTTTAGCCCATCATGAAAACTTGTACTCAGTTTATTAGATTCTCAACAAACTCAATGAATGAAAACATTACTGTTTGCTTGAAACTTCATCACCGATCATTGGTTATTATTGGTTTGCACCAATCAATCGATTCTTGATTATACTATCAGTTAGAAAACATCTTGTATTATGAACGTACCAGTATGTAGGATGTGAAGTATTACGACAATGCTCTCAGTATCATGTTCATCTACATATTTTGTTCTTTTACATTCCATACTTGTTCAAATATCATTTTGTTTTCTTAAAAATAAATACAAAGCCCTCTTATTTCACATGTGTGTCATAATATAGACTGGAGGAATAATTACTGTTAACATGACCATGACAATTGATTATATCTTTAAAAACTTATCACATCAGTAGAACCCAACCGATAAATGTTTGATTACAATTGTTTGTTTGTTTTGTTTACAGGGATGGGAGAAGGACTTAAAAAAGCTTACAGCGACCTGGTTCCAAGGGTCGCTCAAGGGCCCCTGAAGAAACATTGTTGTTTGCAACCCATGGAACTGCCAGAAACTGCATTAAATGCTAACAAATCTAAACTGGTTATAACTTATAATATAAAGCACACATCAGAAACTTGAAACTGTTAAAACATGCAAATGAACCTTGTGTCGTCAACAGTATTGAACATCATGTTGTTGTTTTTTCAGACAAAACAGAAAAGTGCATTTAGGCATTTCCGCGTAGCACTCACATCCCTGTATTTAATGACACATCTATAGCACATCAGCTACTGGATGTCAAACATTTAATAATTTTAACATATAGTCTTAGAGAGAAAAACTGCTAATTTTGTTCATTAGTAACAAAGAATCTTTTAAATGCACCATCCCACAGACAAGAAGGCTTTTGACATACCAGATGTGGTGCACTGGCTGGGATGAGAAATAGCCGAATGGGTCCACTGACGGAGATCGATCCCAGACTGACCATGCATCAAGTGAGTGTTTTACCACCAGGTTATGTCCCGACTCCTCAATTACAATTGATAACTGTAACATCACTATAAGTGAGAACACTGTGTACCTCCTCATACCGCTCCAGATCAGATTCTCTGTCGGACAGCTGCTCGTCTGTTCTCCTGGCCTGTGTCCGTGGTTCCAGGTTGTCGTCCGGCCTCTGTCCCAGCATGTTGATCACCTTCTCTGAGATGACCTCCTTTACCAGAGCATTCACCAGCGAATTGTCGACGGGCTGACCAGCATTTACAAACAACTGTAGTCCTATCTGGCCTATTGTGTCCAGCACTAAATAACAAGAGTGGGAAAATGAGACGTCAAATAATACCACTGATCAACTTGGGTTTTTTTGTTGGTTTTTTGTTAAAAATAGTGTGTAGTTTTCATAGTTTGAAAGATGGACTTAGGATATGGATAATGCTCACCTGAGATACAACAATATTAAAAGATGGATTCCCTGAATGGGTCCAATGGGTTATTTTTCTTTCCAACCATTGTTTCACTATTGACATATCAAAGATTATAATAAGAGTTGTCCTGTCTGTATGTAAATACATATAAAAGATATCTTGCTGCCAATCAGGAAAGAAGCTTAAGTCAAGACACTAGGTGTCTTTTCTAAATTCTTCAAGAAAGTAAATTTTCCAAATTACCCCCACAAAGAAAAGTACATGCTAAGATAAGTGATGTAATATTAATTAGTTTAGCTGTGTATTCACATGTCTCGTCAAGTAATACTGGAATGAATTGATGAATGTTTAACCACACTACAGCACAAAAAGTACATCGGCTATTGGGTGTCAAACCATAGTAATTTAAAACTTTAAGTGACGATCAAAAGCAATATAAAAATCCAAGAGTCAAATAAAAACACAGTGTAAAGAACTGTTCAAAAATACAAATATCACAGATAGATCAAATTAAAATGTAGAGTAAAAGTAAAAATTGTAATAAAAATTCTGGATTGAAAGAAAGAATGAAATGTTTTATTTAATGATGCACTCAACACATTTTATTTATGGTTATATGGCGTCAGACATATGGTTAAGGACCATACAGATCTTGCGAGGAAACCCGCTGCCACCACTTTATGGGCCACTCTTTCCAATTAGCAGCAGGAAAGCACAAACCATGGCCTTTGTTGAACCAGTTATGGATCACTGGTTGGTACATGTGGTTTACACCTACCCATTGAGCCTTGTGGAGCACTCACTCAGGGTTTGGAGTCGGTATCTGCATTAAAAATCCCATGCTTCAACTGGGATCCGAACCCAGTACCTACCAGCCTGTAGACCGATGGCCTAACCACAAGGCCACTGAGGCCAGTCAATTCTGGATGGAATCAAAATGATTCCATCACATTTCTTTGAACAAATATATCTTTTCGAGTTTCTTTCAGATACTTACTCTCCACTAAAATGTGTGTCTAGTAATGCTGGAAGTAATTGTCAAATCTGATGGTGGGTAATAATCAACCTACCATACCTGTTTTTGCCAAATAACATTTTAACGAAACTTAAGAATATGTCATGGTATTTGACTTCACTCTCATATGGTCAGATGCTGACATGGGAAGTCCACTTGTTTCATAAACATTATGTCTAGCAAAAACATGTATAGTGTTCTATATTTACTAACCTAGCTGAGATTCTTCTGGTGAGCTGTCTAGTGACTGTTCCGACACGGCCTGGCTCACGTTGAGATGAGCCATGTTCTCCTCGGGACGTCGGAGAGGATACACCTCGGTGATGATTCGAGCCATTAGCTCCTGCTCAATCCTGAAAATAGAGATGAATATGGACTATGAAATTGTTTTTAAAACATTCAGAATTGTTGATGTGGTGGCTGCGTAATGAGATTGGCTCTAGGGGTAGGACTCCACAGTGATCTAAAATGGTGACCATCATTCAGATATATGCAAGCACCAGCTGAAACCATTTCATAAGTTTTGGACTGAGAATATGGAAATATTTTAACAAAAAGTGGAAACTTGTACAGACAATTCAAAATCCAGAATTCTGAAAACGGTCATATCTGTGAAAAGTACATTCTTACAGTAAATTACTGATTTTGTACTATCAAGAAATTAATACCAAAATGTTGAGAATTTTCTTTTGTATTATTTACACATTAAATAGCATTATTTTAATATTCAAATTTGTATTTATTTTGGTCACATTAATTACAATACAAATATTTCTTAAATCTTACACTTCAGAAATGCTTTAATGCAATCATGCAATAAATAGATGACTTATGGTATTCATACTGTCATGTTTTAATGTATTTTTTAGGTAACTAATGAGTTCCATAAATTTGCATAGCTTACTGAACTAGGGATGAATGAAGTAATTATAAAATAAACACAACTGCAAATACCTAAAATGTTTACCTAATTGTAAAATTGAATTGAACATAGTTTTAAGGTATACATAAATAATTGGGCATAAATTATGTGCATTCAAGTGCAATTAAAAGTTTTTCTATGAACATTTAAAGAAAAGTATTTATTTTATAAACACTGGTATTGAAAAATCAAACGCAGAAGTGTACCACTCTATGGCTTTGTTTTCAACAAGATCTCTCCTCCTGAGGTCATCTGCCAACACATCGGATGTTGGATCAGGGGGAAGTAAGTCATACTTCTTGTCTCTGCTCATAGATGGCACTGCTGCAGGAGGGAAGTCCGGTCCATTGTATTCCGGTATTTGAGGCACATGACCAGGCAGAGAGATGCCTGTTCCTGATTCATCTTCTTCATAGTCACTCTCATAAACATCCTTCAAGAAACATAAAAATAAATATATATATACATGTATAATGCAATATGGTACAGGTTCAATATGAATCTTGTTACATGACATTTGCCAAGACAAAAAATTAAAATAAATACACCTAACACCTAATGGTATGGCATGAGATTTAGATATACCCAATACATTTTTCAGTTGTTATAAAATCAAAATAATAAAGAAGCAGGTTGTAACCTCATCTCTGTCATAGTGATAGGAGACATCAAAATGGACTTTGGGTGATTCAGGCCGCTGTATGTGGACATCTCGTGTAGATGAGGTCTCCGACATGCTGTCAATGTCCATAGATGGAAGAACCTGAAACAGAGACAGACATACAATGACAATTAAAAAGGATACAACATTTAATGATCAATAAAATTGGACCAAACATTTAATGGCAATGAAAATGGACATTTAATAGCAATGAAAACAGGGAGAACAATTTAATGGTGAAGAAAACAGACATACATTTAATGACATTGAAAACAGACAACATTTAATGGCAATGAAAACAGTTACCAATATATATCAGCAATGGAAATAATAATTTAATGATACTGAGACAAGGACAAAGATTTGATTATAATGAAAACTGGAACAAATATTTAGAGACAATGAAAAAAGAGAGACATATCTAATGGCAATGAATACAGGGCCAACTGGCTGCTGTACATAAATGTCATGATATCAATAAACTGCAATAACCTGCTTGACCAACTCTGGCTGGTGTGAAGTGCTTGCTTCTGTTGGCATGGAAACCACAGCCACATTGTCAGCAGCAGTAACCGGAGAATGGTGTGAAGATTTTGCAGGAGAAATCACTGTAACACTGGAGGGAGTGATAACTGTGGACGTGACGAGTCCTGGGTCCATCCGTGGTTTCCGTAGCTGGACAGCCATTGGGATAAGCTGGCCGGCGATTGGAGCTGAAACACAGAAAACATGGTAAAGGCTTTAACTTACTTGATATACTGAAAGGAAGAAACAATAATAAGCAATTGCTTTATAAAAAAACACCAGCATTCTGAAAGTACTGCTAGAGTAATACATGTCCCCTACTGGGCCCAACAAATTGTCATATTTCCCAAATTCAAGGGCCATAACTCCGTAAAAAATGGGGAATCACCATGAATATCAAACATGGTGTGTAACAGTACATGATAAAGGTATGTACAAAATGTCAGCTCAGTGTCTTGAGGAGTTTTGCAAAGGAAAGGTCTGGAAACTTTATGTGGGAAAGACAGACAGATGGACAGATGAAACCTCTAGTCCCCACTGGTTCAACCAGTAGGGGCTAAGAAAAACATTTTGATCAATTTTCATGAAATTTATTTGTTACAAGAAATAATAATTGTTTTTAATGAACTCTGAGTAACACTCTAAAACAGACCAGTCAGATCTGGTATGATTTAACTTAAGAGAAATGGGACATGATAAAAAACAGAGACTGAACCCCTTAAACCAACCTCAGAAATGACAAGAAGTACGTGTATTGTTACATATTTTACAAGAAACACAGTAGCAGTGTTATTTTTGATACAAAAACATTATCAGATTCTAAACATCTTATAATTACAAACATTAATTTTCATGTTTCTCTGGAATTTTGTTTAATTTCAGTTTCTATCAAAAATTCATCTAACAAATAGCTTACAAAACATATTGTTTAATGGGAAACTTTCAAAAGTATGCTTAAATTTTATATAAGTATGGAGTATATTTGATAAAAGCTTGAAATATATTCAGTCTGGAATGGTCTAAAACTAAAAATCAGTTTATAGTGAGTTTATTGACAATGTTTATGGTAACTGAAACATGTTATTTTAATTCAACACATTTGTAAAAACTAATCTGACTGGATCGCTACAGATCACAACAATAAGATCACTGATCTACGTGAGCAAACTAGAAAATACAGTAGGGTTGTCCCTACTTTTATTGCCCATTGAATTGAATTAGCCAGCTTTTGCATGGTGCTAGACAAATCTGTCTGGCAACCCAGTGCTGGATGATTTTTATATATGTGTGATGTCATAACTCATGTTTTATGACTATTGACGTCGTAACTCATGTTTTTCAGAATTCTGTTTGCCATTTCATGTTGTATTGTTTTAAAATATTTAAACAAATTAATTTATATTTATTGTTAAGTTGTGACAGTTTTATATCATTTCATGTCAAGTTTGAATTGCCATATCTATACCAAACAATGGCAGTGCCGGGAAATTTAGGTGTTATCAGTGGCATACTATATATCATTGTCTACTTAGCTGCCAGGTGGCACACACCCCTCCCCTTAAATACAAAATCCTGCCTACGCCACTGAACAACAGTGATAGATTCTATTAGTACACTAACTTGAGGTAGAAGCATCAAGTGGAACGTATCCTGTGTTGGGACTGAAGTAATACTGTCGTGGTTCAGTCACTTTTCCGGGGTGAAAACTACCATCAGGTCCTCCTGGAGTTGTCTGGGTCTTTGAGGATCTCACTTCCATAGCTGAAAACAGGGAACATTATGAAGGACAACGTTTAAAAATCATTGCAAAGATTAGACAATTGATAATATGCAGACAACAGAATTCAGGTCTCTGAGAAATAAAAATTTGCATAAACCTTTTATGGGTTACATAAAACCAAATTCAGGTAATCCATTTTGCTTTTACATAATTCATTATTTCCATACAAACTATGTCATAAATTTAATGCATGAATAAAGAATGGGTTGCACAAAACAAAATGCATGCAAAAGAAACCATCATACACACAATAAAATTATAACTGCCATAAAGAGAAAATGAATACTTGAAAGACCCTTATGGATTCAAAAAAGACAAATTAATTCAAGAATGCTAAATCCAAAATTGGAAAAAATTAAGATAATCACACAAATTGCTTGTACTGATGTACTATTCGAGGTTACAGGCACAGCGATTATTCTAAAATGATTGACAAGTTGTATATATAGGAAATTACAACTTTTGAAAATACAAAACAAATATTTTCTTGAATTGATATCCCATGGCAAATTTGCAAGGTCTCTAGGTAATGTGTTGCTGTGGTTGGGTCATTTGCTTACAAGCCAACAAGACCTATGTACCTAAGCATAATGTTTTCAAAAATTTATTTAAAATGAGTGACATCAAACTAATTTATGCTAATCATGACGACAGCATATTACTGATGACACTGACTTTAATACTGTGATTTACTACAAATTGAATTAAAATATTATTTTACAAGTGTCACAGAATAAATAGAATGCACTACTCATGTTTTTTAATATGTAAAGTATCAACCTTATCTAGTTAATTGGTATTTGTCTTGGCAGACCCTCAACAAATACCGATTAACATATATTGATATTTTTCATATTAAAAAACACTCATTACGAACCTTTTATATATCAGTGACACATGATTAAAAAAGCACACATTTTGCATGTCAGGTTAGATACTTATTTTATTTCTAAGATTAATCTTATGAGAAGCTGATTCATATGATTTTCATTTGTGGGCATATTACTGAAAATTATTTTTGTGGAGTAGGAAGCTGCTCTGCTGCTCGAATGTTAATCTTAAAACAAATGCTAGAAAATGAGAAGCAGTTGTAGAAATTACTCTCAAAATCATACTTCTCATGAGACTTGTACTGTAACTTTTTAAAAGCAATGCAGAAGACTTGATAACAGTTTATGATTATATTATCCTTCATGAAAAATATGAATTCTTAATACGTTTTGAATACTGTAAAAAAAATAAAAGGACGACAGCAAAAGATGCTTTTGAAACTGATTAACAGAAAGAATATTGTGTATTTTGAGCTGCATTTTCTGCCTGTCCCGTTAATTTTGACACTTGCTAAGATTAGATTCCCAAATTCAGCCCTGTTAACACACCTGGTACTTGAACTGTGGGAGGAGACCGCGGTTTCCTGGGCTTGCTGGTGTTACGGAAATACAGGTATGGGTCTTTGGTGGTAGTCCGACCCTTCTGGTATGCTGCCTTCCCATACACTTTAGTAAGGAAATTTTCATCTTGAGGTTTCTGTAATATAAACAAAATTCAAAACTCAAATAAAGCTAAAAGACTGACATTACTTTTAAATAAAATAGTCAGTAACCTAAACCGTTAAAATGTCCCACAAGGAATGCCTTTTTTCATACTATGAAAGTTACTACTAGTTATTTTTATTTCTGAACAAACTGTTTTCTAAACTGCACAGTAAAATAGTAATTTGTTATTATTTCCAAAACACTTTTTTCTTATGTCAAACCAAACTCAAATTATATTTTGTAGGAGGATGGTTTGGACTATAGGTTACAGACTTACTAGGTTATTACTAGGTTTGAAGACTTGCTGGTACATATTAAACAATTTCTTATCTTTCACTGATATGAATACCGGAACGTATGGACAAATGTTTATTCTTTTTTCCCTATGTTGAGGCAAAATAAAGTTATTGATGAAAAATATTTTTGTGGCAGATGGAACAGAGTATTGATGACGTGAAAGAATAATGTGATAATTTTTATTTTCAAAATGGGAAGATTCAGTTAAATATATACAATATATATATGACAAATAAACAAATACAAATTATAAAAGGGAGACAACTCTTAGATCCAAATGGCTTTTTGGATAATAATATCAGTGTATGGCGCCATACCCAAACTTTTGGTAGATTAATTTTTTTTAATTTAACTTTTTGACAAAATTAATTATTCTTACCATTATTATAGTATCTTTTCTTAACCCTAACCCTAAACTTAACCAATTTTCTTTCTGGGGGAGGCCCCCAATAACCCCTGTTGACTGTGGTTGTATTCAATTCTATAGCGCCATACCCACAAATTTCTTTCTGGCAGAAACACTGCTTATATATGATAAATAAACAAAAACAAATTCATATTATGAAAAGGAGACAACTCCAAAGTGCTTTTAAAAAAGAAGAATTCAGGGGAAAAGCACATGAACCAGTTAAATTAATTGTTTTTAACAAATCATTCTAAAATATAGGATGCCATCATTCTGCATTTAATACAAATCCAAAAAATAAAAGTACCTTGATGACAGGTTTAGGTTTCCCAAATGTCGTTCCCTTTCCAGATGGTATTTTAACACTTGCAGCATCTTTCTTTAGTCCAGTGTCAATTCTGGCTTGGCCTCTTGTTTGACCTTTAACCGCCGTTTTTACTGTCTGACCCTTGAGAGTCATTTTTGATTGGCTCAATGCAGAAAGTTTTGTCTTGTTTTCAATATCAATGAGCTCAGACTGCACATCTCTCTGTTTAAAAAAAAAACAAACAATAAAAACACACAAAAACCCCAAACATTAAAACAAATATATTGTACATTCAAAAACATAAGTGGAAATGAACATCTAATGACACTCAGAGTGCTCTGCAAGAATCAATGGGTAGGTGTAAACCACTTGCACCAACCAGTGATCCATAACTGGTTCAACAAGTCATGGTTTGTGCTATCCTGCCTGTGGAAAGCGCACAGAAAAGATCCGTTGCTGCCTGTCGTAAAAAAGTAGCTTATATGGAGACAGCAGGTTTCCCTTAAAAAAACAGCGTTATGTTTGATATCCAATAGCTGATGATAAGATAAAAAAATCAATGTGCTCTAGTGGTGTCATTAAATAAAACAAACTTTGCTGTTTACTAATGACACTCACGTAACAGCCTATTGATGGGGATCAGATAAAGATACAGTTTGTTTTGTTTAACTACACCACTAGAACACACATTGGTATATTAATCATTGGTTGTTGGATGTCAAACATTTGGAAATTCTGACTCGTCATAATGCAGCAAGGGATCTTTTATATGCATTTTCCCAGACAGGAAAACACAAACTATGGCCTTTTATCACTTGTGGTGCATTGGTTGGAATGAGAAA
>JAECMU010157886.1:0-24967 GCA_016106625.1 Dracogyra subfuscus | reverse complement strand
TTAATAAGTTGTACATATCCTTACATCTTCTTTGTCTTTTTAATAAAAGATTAAGTTTAAATGGAAGAATTGGGTTATTAACCATTTTAAATCTGTTATCTTTCGAATCATCTAAACTACATATGTACGTGTTTACTGCCTTTGTTAACGAAGCACAGCTAATGAAATTCGTGGATATATTGTATTTTTTTATGAACTGATCATATTTTAAAATATCACCTTTTTCGTCAATAAGGTAGTTTATAAAAACAATTCCTTTTTCAAAATAGTTTTTATATAGAAGATGGCTTACGATCAATGAGTATTCTATCATTCAGCCAAATCATAATACATAAAATATCATCTACGGTTTGAGGCTTAAATTCTTTATCTGTTTTTAGCCAGCTAAGTAAGGTATCTCTTCAAAATCTATTGGCAATATTTTTAATTTTTCTTGTTAAATAATAGTCTCCGTATTTTAATATCTCATTTGTTGTTATACCAGTAACCGAATTAAATAGGTTTACCCATTGTGAATTACTTATAAATAATCTTCGTAGCCATGGACATTTTAAGGCAGTCATAAAATTGTTTAAGTTTATAATTTTAAGACCTCCATCTTTATAGTCTTGAATTATTAAATCACGTTTTAATTTATCAGGCTTGTTCTGCCATATAAATTAAAAAAAATAACGTATTTAATACCAAATAAATTGAATTGTGTTGCGCCCCAGTCCAATTTCCATCTTGTATGATGGTAAACATCTTTAGACAAGGTTTTGCTCCCAATCCATATAGCTTTTGATTTTGAATAATTTATTTTTTGGCCTGAAATCTGTTCATACTAGCAGTCTAATTCCATTAGTGTACTGCGAAGGGACTCCGTAGATCTCTATCCATTTAGAATAAAACATGTGTCGTCAGCATATTGCGACGTTAAATATTCTTCACCATCTATATTTATGCCTTTAGTGGTTGGGTTATTTCTAATATTATTTTTTTTGTTAGTAGGTTTATTTTTTTTATTTACTTTTTTTATTTTTACTTTTTATCCGGGTTTTTTTTTGTTGTAAATTTTCTTCTTGACTTTTTTTATATTTAGTAAATTTTTTCCTACAAATTCCAGACAATGCGTTACATATTTGCTAAAAGGCCCCTTGAATAAATAGTTCTTTAACACTTTCCGAAGCCATCTAAGAAAGAGTGGTTAACATTATTGACAACGGATATTGGTTTAGTGTGTAAAGACCATTTAGCGAATAGAACACAAAAAAACTAGTCTACGAAAGCAGCGCCATCTGTAATTTTATTTGCAACCACGTGAGCTGTTATTTTCAGGTATATTTTATTTCTTCTAGGTTTGTGTTGCAGATAAAGATTCGATAACGATGTAATCCTTCTGTTTGTATCAAACCGAATCTCTTATGTATATTTTTTATAGGACGGAAATACTCGTTTGTAACTTATAAATGATTTTTCTATTGAAATGTAGCGTTTGTGTTTTTGCACACGTCACTTTTGCACACGAAATAAAATGGCCGCTCAATACAGAACATGAGGAAACTAAATTTCTTTTGTCAAATACGGTTGCATTTTAGAGAATTATAATAAAGTACATTTATAATACACACGTTATTCTTGAATAATTTTTTCAAACAAATATGACGGTATAAATAATTTTATGTGAAATTAATTTAAGTAGAAAGGGGATTCATATGAGGAAAAAATTACAACGGTCGACGACAGTCGTTTTTCGCACCCTTGTTTTGGCTTCGTACATAGTAAATACATAGTAAATAAAACATATTCAACTCTAGTTTTTAATATATTTGATAATAGGTACTTTTTTCTTTCATCTTTTGAAAATTACAATTAATATTTTCATATTTTGTCTAGAATTTAGCCCAAGTAATTAAGTTATAATTATGTTGTCACAGGACTGAGGACCAACACAATCACACATCTGAAATGTTTTACCAAGGTTTGGTTCTGGAATGAATATGGTGGTTTTATGACCATGTGATTAGGAATTAAAACAATTACTAATGTGCCAGCAATCTCGTTGTACAAACAGTAATTGCATCCACTGGAGAAATCATAATATTTTGATATATTTACCATTAAAATTGTGACACCCAATAGCTGATATGCTGAAAATGGCGACATATGTAAAGTTATATGCAATGTATGTACAGACAATTTTGTGGCCATATAGTAAAGCTAGGTTAAGGCTAATGAACAGGTTAGCTTTGGATGGTATGCGGTCAAAATGGCCCTATGATGAAACCGCCCTGAACATGCAAGTCAAAACGGCCAAAGAAATTGGTCAAAACGGCCAAAGAAAATTGTCAAAACGGCCAATATCATGTTAAATTAATTTCCATTAGTAATAATTAGTTATCAGTATAGCCTATATCACTCTGACTTTTTCAATTTGGCTGTTTTGACCAATTATTGTTACGGCCGTTTAGTACTGGGGCCGTTATGACTACAATCCGCTTTGGACAATGACAAACATTTTTGTTCACAAAGAAAAACCTTGAAATTTACGCTGAAACTGATCTCATGAAAGGAACATTGAACAACAGTTTAAAATACATTGTTGATATATCAGGGTGCTTAAATTTTATTTTTGTCCTGAACGCCCTTAAAAGTCCTGGAAAAATTAATGAACCCCCTGGACAGTCCTGGAATTTTACAATTTTTAGATCTATATTTTTTATATATTTATGATCGCGTTTGACGTCTGGTTCCAAACTATATCCTTCATGCAACAGTGATTATAAGAGGTCGACTGCCATTGGTCAACTATTAAAATGTATACACAAGAAGGGGTGGACATAAATGAACACAACTTTTGATTGGTTGAATAAATTATATAACTGTAAGGAGTCTTGTTTCTGACGTTTGTGAGTTAGTAGATGGTTGTAACCAGCACCTTCCAACAAAACAAATACTCCTAAGGCTTATGTCTGCTATACTTCTGTACAGCGAGACTTGTGCAAAAGTTGAGAACTTGTAGTTGACACACATTCTTTTGATCTCCATTGAAGTCTTAGACGAACCAATACACAGCAAAACAGTATCCACATATCAAGGCGTGTCATCGAAGCAACCAATTAACCACTTAAATAATCATTTTATATCGAAGCAACCAATTCACTACTTAAATAATCATTTTATGGGTTAGTTTTGATTGTTTGTGATGTAACTTGTTTATAACAAATAGTCCACTTCAAGAGATTATTGTTGTGCTATCAATGAATAATGTGGTTGACATTACTTCGTATTTGAAACGATGTCACTAATGAGTTTAAAATAGTTATTAATGAAAATAAACCATGTTTGTATGATGTATGTAATTTTGTGATTAGAAACTTTAAATTAAAAAAAAAAAAATGATGATTTAAAGTACCTACATGTAGTCTATAAGCACTGACCTATAAATGCAATACTGTAAATGTATTAATTAATGTTAGAGACGTTTTTTTAATAATAAAAAATATATTTTTGTTTGTGAAATAATAGATGTGGATAATACCGGTATTTAAACATTACTGTTTCTTTTTCCTTGATAGTTTTAAGTAGAAGAGTGATTTAATTTTTTAATTTTTAACATCTGGATAATATATAATAAACATTAAAAAAAATTTAATTTATTTTTATATAATGACACCCCAGTACATTGTTTATTGATTGTTTATTTGTAAGTGAATTACAAGTGTTTTTGTTAAATACTTTGATGGATTATTATTCTACAAGGGTTTTAGATTTCATTAATTTGAGCACATTCTGGGTTTTTTTGCGCGTGTTCTGAGCACTGTTAGTCTTAGATCTTGTTAGTATAGTAATGTTTACAGCGGGTAACGATGTTGCATGAAATTCATTTCAATTTATATTAGTCAAATTAAGCTTAATATTTTAGTGGTATTGAGATAAAAATATTTTTGAGGTTAGCATATAACATTGTTTATACTCCATTTGGGCCTGCTTGTTTTGGGCATATATATTCTGGGCACAATTTTATACCTTTTGCCTTGACTTTTATGCAATAAACAAAATGCCATCTATATAAAGTTATATAATTCTGAATCATGACCAAAAATAATTAAAACCCTCAGAAACATTTCCACAATGTGGTTAGATATGTATTTGGTTATGGAGTGTTTCTGAATAAAATAACAAAATGGAAATTAGAACATGATGAAACAAGTGAAACAAAAGAGTAACACCAGCCAGTAAATAAGAAAGGTTAGTTTCCAACTGGATTTAGGCACATGTATTTGAAAAAAGAGCCTCTCTGTGCATACATAGTTGACAAACACTTTAATATTTACAACAAACAAAAAAATTCACGTATTCTGGTCTCCACATTGTACTAGCTGGAGTCACCTCTGGCCCACCCCTTATTAATGTTGATAAGTAGGGGAAAGCTAGTGAAAACTATGTAATGCTTCATATGCTTTTAGAATATGGGACGTTTTGGCCAAGGCAGTCGACGTGGTGGTGGCGGAGGTGGAGGCGGCGGCGGCAACTGGGGTAACAAGAAAGGCGGCAAGGGTTTTATCAGCAGTGGAGGTGGATATGGATCTGGAGGTGGTCGCTATGGGCGCAGTTCAGGAACTGATAGCTACTACACCCAGGACAATTATGGTGGAGGTTATGGTATGGGTTACGGCAATATGAGCAGCAGCAGCATGATGAGTAGCGGAGGAGGATACGGAAGTAATCAGGTTTGTGATACAAAGTTTGCATGTTTTAGTACATAGTAAATGAAATCAAGATGAAATGGACGGGGCAGGCACAGAATGTTTCGTGATAATGTTTCGTAAGCACCTACTTTCCATTTAATTTTTTACAGTAGGGTCATCTATGTCAAATCAACAAATATTTGAGGTTGCCCACGTACTTCGGTTTCAGATTCATTGGAAATGTATACCAAACATGCCTCAATTACTCCTTCCACAATCACAGAAATGTGAGATGGGGAACATTTTCGATGCAAAAAAAATGTGGGTCAACTTTAAAAATTCCTGAAACTGAACTCCATTTATAGCTAATGTGATGTAGTTTGTGTGTTAAATTTCATTATCTCAGTAGCTCATGGGTAAAGCACTTGTCTGGTGCGTGGTTGTTTTAGGATTGATCCCATTGTCAGTGGGCCCATTGGGCTATTTCTTGTTCCATCCATTGCTACGCAACTGGTGTAGACAGAAGGCTGTGGTATATGCTATCCTTTCTATGGGATGCTGCATATAAAAGATCCCTTGCTGCTAATCGGAAAGAGTAGCCCATTGCTTAGTAGCAGCTTGTTTATTCCCATCTGTGATCCATAACCATATATCCAGCTTTTGCACAGTGCTAGAAAAATCTGTGACCCTGGGGCTAGATTAATATGTTCAACCCAAGGGCTAGATTATATCTTCATACACGTGATGTCATAACTCATGTTTTATGATGATTGACGTCATAACTCATGGTTTTTAAAATTCTGTTTGCCATTTTACTTTGTATTATTGTTTTAAAAATAATTAAACAAATTAATGTTTTCAACTTTATATTTATTGGTAAGTTGAACATTACTTATTTATATTGTTGCACAATGTGGTGTTTTGTTATTGTAATTAAGTGGACAAGAAAAAGAATCAGTCACCGTTGTGAGGTATAGACAAGGAATTTCCAGCCCGCAGGAGAAAATGTGTTTTGTAAGGGCCTCAGTAAACCTCAGCCCTCACAAGCAAATTTTTTCCCTTGTTTTGGAATTTCCTTGTCTATACCTCACAATGGTGATATATTCTATTAATCTGACACCATATAATTGTAATTAAAATGTGTTCAGTTACATAAAACATTCCTCCCTCACTGCCTATCCAATGTGCTTTCCTTGGTGGACTTTATTGTCAATAAAAATTAACAAAACAAGTTAACAAAAATATCTCCATACTAACTATCCTCATAGCAGCGATATCAAAAGAAAACAACTATTTTCAGGAAAACCGTTTCCCTTTTGGTCGTCCACATATAGAGGCACTGATTTTATGCTTTAGATTTTTTTCATTTCATAATGTTACAAATTCTGTTTTTGTTTCACACACACACACCACAATTAATTGCTGGTATAAAATAATTACAAATGATCACACATTTTGGCATATAATGTTCAATTATTGCATTAATTTTTGAGATCGGAAATATGGCAATGCCGCAAATGTTAAAAATGAATAAGCAAACAACATAATATATATTTCATTTGAGTAATTATCAAACAATTTTAACTCAAATGTTCGGTTTTTCCTGTTAAATAGCCAGGAATAAGCGAAGAAAAAACGACTGGTAAAACGTCTAGATACTCCATAGTTTTAATTAATCAAATGTGTTATTTAAAGTTAAATAATGTTTTGGGAAAAAACTGGGAATTCCATTTCAGACAGGTGATTTCGCGATCGCGGAAAATCAGTGCCTGTACACATGCTCTTGGACACGTTCTCATACTCATTCGGAACTACTCGGAACTTGTGAATCCAATTGGAACACCTCGTCCCATTCCGTTACGCTTGTATTGACTGGAAATTTACGAGGAGTTTCGAATGGCTCTCGGAAGCTTTTCATTTGGAACTCTTCAGAATTGCACTACGTGTTCCATGTCTTCTGGTAATGAGATTCTTCTTTTAACGAGATATTGGACTGACAGATCTCGTGACATCTCTCTGCAGTTGTTGTTTTTAGAGTCAACGAAAATTAGGATAGCTATTAATGGATTATTAAATAAAACGGATGAAAAAAAAAAAGGAGGGAAAAGGTTAAAAAAAAGTTTGTCGTCGCCAAAATTCTAGGGACGGTCGGGCAACTGGAACCAAACCATATTTTTTTTACTACGCCCAAGTATTATTTTCGTGCGTTTGGGGCATTAGTCTAGTATTTACTTCCGTTATTCCCATTGACTGGTTTTCTGACCAGAATTGTTTTTAAAAAATGAACTGCGATTCATATCCCAATATTTGGTGAGTTACATTGTTGGTAAAACAGTCAAATGTATTATTAAATTAGCTGTTAAAATGAACTATCGATACCTGAAAATAACCAAGATTTGCGGCCAAAAATAATTACTGAAAACAACTTTTTTCAACTAAACATTCCAAGGTAATTTCCATTGGAAAAAATAAAATATAAAGACACAGGAAGATGAGTGGTCTTCTCTTTCATCACGGCTTCTAGAATTTTATAAAAATCGACTAGTCATGGGATCAGTGATTTTAAAAATGTACTAGCCATGATTAAAAATTCACTATCCCTACTTTAAATAAATACAATTTTATTAATAGTAATGATCCTTAGATTGGAGCGAAAAGAGGGGGCAGGATATTTATATTTACAAAATATGTAAATGTAGCATTTGACTAGAGGGTTTTTTGCACTAGCCGTCGGGCTAGTTATAGTAATTATTTACTAGCCCAACACTGAATATCACTAGCCATGGGAGTGGGGCTACCATAATCTAGAAGCCCTGCTTTCATGTTATCTAATTGTTTCCGATGAGTGTACAGTGTATACATTATGTTGACTGTCGTAACATCGGGTATCTCGCCTGCAGAAGTTAAACAAAAAATGATCCCCAATGTTTTTGCAATTGGCAAACTAGATTCGGAACTGGTTTGATTTGATTTTAAAAAAGAAAGAAAAAAGTTCTAACCTACCTACTCCTTTTTTTCTTTTTTTTTCTCCCAAGGATGAAATCTAAAACCTTTTTGGGGGCTCAATTTGAAGTGGGACATTGAACATAATTTTAAATTCAGATTGTTTAATTGCTGCTTACGCAGCAGTAGTACAGGGAATATCAACAGTGCACTAGTCATCTTGAATTTATATGTTTAAAAGAAAAGTGATTATATACAGTTATTTTGAATGATGTGATTGATTGAAATTGTCTGTCTTAATTTCATTTACTAATGTATCTCAGGTTGGCCAACTACACGAGCAGCTTAGAATGCAGGAGTCGCAGCTTGCCATGACCAGCAACCTGTTACAGCAACAGACTCAACTTCTTGCTGAAGTTGGCATGCGTGTTGGATTGGGTGGTGGAGGAGGTCGTTATGACAGAAAGAGGTCAGCTCGTGACTATGGTGGCTATGGATACGACTCCAAAAGACTGCGTCGAGATTCTGGGGTAAGGTGTTGGACATTTATAAAAATTGGATTCTTTTCTCTTTTTAAAAAAATAATATACACACAGAAATGTCCAACTAGTTTTGAACTGAGTAGCAAGTTTTAATCAAAGTAAAATTAAAGGATTTTGTTTTTAGTGAGCATTGGGTTTTTTAACTGTCATAACCAGGTTGTGGTTGTGTGATTACCCTTATTAATATGATAGCCTATCAGTAGTTCAGTTTTTGGAAATAGAGAATAGCGTCCAAATTCCAGTGTTAAAAGTTTTTGCATAAATAAAAGGAGCATTCCATGTTAATTGATAAAGTATTTTAGATATTAAACCCACCTAAATATTGTGAATTATCCATTGATTCCTAGGTAAAAATAATATTGTATATTTTTAGTAATTTAATAAACACCTGAATCAGATGTTCATCAATATTTTCAAAAACTAATTAGGTTGGACTTCAAACATTTATTAGATTGAACAATGATAAATTGTTACTTTTGTCCGTCCCTACCCACTCCCCATAAGTTCTACATTCCATAATTTGTTTGTAATCTTTATTAATTTTGTTCTCCACATTCTGATTTATGTCCATTTGTTATACTTCAGTTTTGGCTACTAGTTCATTTGTGAATCTTCAGTTGTTTCCAGATTGTCTAAGAATTTGGTCATGCCTGCATCGGCTATTCATATTTGATGCATTCATTTATTTTAAGAAGCGGGATTTAGCTCAGTCAACAATTAATCAGTAGTCGGAAGATTAAGGGGATTTTAGTGTCAAGATCATTTCTTAAAACTGGGCACTGGAGTACTTGGTGGAAAAATCATTGCCTCTCGGGTGACAGTTAGCATAAATATCTTGTATCAATCATGTCACAAACATAGCACAGGGTGGAATTTATCTCCGTTGGTTGAGTGCTCGCTTGAGGTGCGATTCTGCTGACGAGTGTTGTAATGGCACAGGTTTTTTTTAAGGCCTATCCACGAACGTAATCCTGAATGTGGTTCAATCAACTCGTCAGCAAGTGTGAAGAAATAAAGATAAACACTTGTGCTATTTGTTAAAAATATCTCGGCTGTTTTGTTCCTGTCACTAATACTGAAAAAGCTAGTCTTGTTGATATTTAACGGAACTTTAAAAAAAGTGTCCCTTATTTTGATTAGCCAGTTAAAAATAGACAGCAGTACTGAGTGAGAAGCACGTCAGCATTATGTTTTGGAACAATAACAAAACAAACTTACTTGTTTTGTTTGTTGTTTTTTTATTTGTTTCACCATATTGGTTATAGAAGTATTGTTAGTAAATGTACTGTGTTCGTTTGTCGTCATCATCTTGGTTTTTTGTCTTTTTCTTAATGGAACTTGCAAGTAATTATTGGTGTTAGTGTAAATTAATAAAACAAAAATTGTGAAAATTACAAACAAGCAAATAATAACTGTTTTACAGTAATTGTTTTAAGAACAAGTGATATCATTTAAGAAATTACATATATGTGGTTATAATTCTAGGCATTTTAACAATCATGTTTAAGATGCCTTTCCTACCTGATTATTTTAGGATGTGAAATTTTGAGTAGTTTGATTTTTTTCTTTGGTTTTTTAAAAACAAACATCTGCAGTTGTCTTTTCTATCATGTTTTATTCTGCTGTATTGATTTTACTCTTCCTCATTTACTTTAAATACTTACTCGCTGAAAATCTTAGAAAAAACTCAAACCATTCTATGATTATATTTACCTTGAATAATTTAACCATTATTGATAAAACAATCAAAAACACAAAAGTGTCATTTGGAAACCCTGTTTTGTTCTATTTCAGTGAATAATACATTTTATTTGCATGATAAAAATATTTATTTAAATGCTATTCACAAACTCTTGCATGATTGTTTTTGTCAAGTGGTGATTGTAAACCATTTTGAAATTGATAAAATGGTAGTCAGGAATTTTCTTTTCTTTTTTTAACAAGGGCCGTGTTTTCTGATTGGTGACACCCTCCTTAAATTATTAATCAGTGGGAATGCTGAACAACATTTCCTATTTTTGTATACAGTAGTACTGTATTCAGTGTTTGATAAATCCACTATTCTTTGATCCTGGCAAGAGAAGTTTTGGTCTCGGCTGGTTATTATAATAATACATAGAACACTAGCCAAAGCTTCTGTTAGGGCTAGTGACTTTCTCAAACATTTATCAAAAACTGCCTTATTCAGTTTGTATTACGATAATAATTTGTCAATTCACAAAATGGATGTTCTCTTCTAGTGGGGAAATATTTGTTAACAGTTCTTTAAAATGGCTTGTGACATGAGTGGTTAGCTAATATTAACCCCTATACTTCATTAATATGCACTGTTTATTACAATAATTTCCCAAGTTAATGTATATTTTGATTGATATTATTAGGTTTGAATCTGCAGTCAGGTAAAAGGTTTTATTGCCAACGAGGCATATTAAGTTAGCCTTGTTGGATATGGTAAAAGAAAATATTACTGGTAATGTTTCCAGTTTAGGATATTTCTGTTCCAAATAAAGGTTTTGTTTTGCATGTTGATTTTTTTTTTTTTGCAGCTTAATTGAAAAAAATATACCTTAGTTCTAATATACATCATTTCATAATTTTTATATAGGACAGGATGTAATATTGCACCCTGTATTGTTACTTCCATTATTTTTATGCATTATGGACATGAAATATCATTGCATAGTGGTCAGCTTTGAAAAAGCCACATTTCATTATGACCTTTCACCATATTCATTATTCTGTACTAACCATACTATGATTTTTCAGTGTGTTTGTTGCAGCTATTTGTTATCCCTTTGTTGGATATTTTGCTGAACTGTTTCCATATTGACTTGTTCACCAGTCAAAGCACAAAGCCTATTTTGATGGCTTTTCTTTGACTCTGTTTGAACCTCTGTGCAAATTTTGGAATGATTTCAGCCTTATGGCGGATACCGAAGTGATTCTCGAAATACGGGACGTCAAAGAAGTCGAGATAATAGAGGAAACGATCGTAGTAAAGCAGGTATTATATTTGGTATGCGGCATGCTGATGCAACTGCTGTCTGAAGCCGCAAAACCCTTATTTCATTTCGTTGTGTCGTCTTGAAATGACGTACAATCTTCTCATCAAAACCTGTCATAAGGCTGTTTGGAACGTGGTTCAGTTTGAAAAAATGGCATGTACAGCCAGAATTTATAAATTAGCTGAAACAATTTTGAAAACTGAATCTATTGCAGAGACCCGGCAAATAGGAGGGAAAATGTCATATTTTCTCCACTGCTTTTGACACAGAAATTCCCATGTTCATAGAACTAATATAAGGGGAGAAACAATTCCAACTAAATTTAGTGCATTACAAATCTTTTAAAATAAAATCCGTGATATTAATAATTTTGGCTTTAAAGTGTATTTTTACTTGTCTACAGTTTTCTCTATTTTTTGGTCTTTCATTTGTAACTAACCTAATTATTTTCTTTGTTTTCTTCATTGTAGCTTCAAGCAAAGGAAAATTTACTCCTCCAGTAAGTAAAATCATAATAACATTTACAGATTATTGTCTATTGTTATTTTTTATGCACTATAAGATCCCATCTTTGAGTAGAACCTAATTTATATGGATATTCGCGAGCGATAAAGCACTCACTGTTTGGTCAGAAATTGATCCCCATTCCAGCCAGTGCATCATGATGTGTATATCAAAGGCCATGATCTGTGCTGTTCTGTCTGTAGAATAGTGCATGTGAAAAATCCCTTGTTACTGATGAACCAAGAATGGCAGGTTTATTTTCTAACTTTATATGTAAAAAAAATCACCAAATGTTTAACGTCAATAACAATTTATTTTTATAAACATCTGAATAGGACTACATGTCTTGGACAAACCTTAAATTTTAGTATAATCTGAATGTTACAAATGATAGGCTGGTTGTGAAAGGTATAGTACATAAATATATCTATTACTAGATAAGAATGTGTTTATTTTCAAAGATGGATTTATCACATTTTGTGGCAAAACCTAATTGATTCGTTATATTGGAAAAATAGTATGAATATATTTTGTTTATATAAATTTGTTTTTTTCCCATACATCTTCATTGAATTCATATATCAAAAGAGAATATTTCTATTGATTTCTAAGGCAGATAATTATCTTGACATGCCTGTCTTGTGTTAGTGATCGTAACTTTTGATTTAAGTTTTATTGACTTTGTTTTTTTTATATACATATTTTATAGATAGCAGACCATAATAAGGCAACTACTTATTGTCATGTTTGTGAAGTGGAAACATACACACGAAAAGTAAGTAAACTGGTCAGGTTTCTAGAAAATTTCAATTTTTAAATTAAATTTTAAATTGAAAATTTTAAAGTATTTATGACATAACATAAATAGTGCTATATGTAGGATTTTTGTGAAATACCCAGATTGTTCTTGAAATACATTCAGGCAAGTTTATTACCAAATAATATAACCAAAAAACACTGAATATTTGCCAATTACTGTTTTCAATACAGTAGCCAAATATGTTGTAGCCAAACGTCATTTTTATTTTTAATTGAAAATCTTTCAGCATAATTGAAAATTGATACTTATATTCTAATGTAGTCTTTACAAATTAAAGAATTGTTATCTGTGTGACAAAAGTGAAAATTAAATAGTACTGCATTGGTTTAAATGGTGCATTTCTAAAAGCAAAATCCATCACAGAAAAGATTATTGTAATACTGTAAAACGGGTATTATTTCGCCGCAGCAAATTTCCGCGATATAAAAAATGCAGACAATTCGTGGTTTTTAATTTTCGTGGTGTCATGTTTTTTGTTTGTTTGTTTTATAAATTACTAACACATACAAACTATACTTTGGTACATAACATTAAATTGACACTAGAGTTGTCAACCGAGGTGCATACGTAATATTATTCCTTTCTGAGCGACTGCTAAGTGTTGCAGCCACATGTCCAGCGGCGACCACACTGTATGCAATTAATGAACTTAATCCAGGATGTGGTTCAATCAACTTTCCAGAAAGTATGAAATAAAGACACACTTTTACTAGTAATCTTGTTTTAATGTTTAAACACCGGTTGGTAAAACGTCTCACCTCTTGTTTTTGTCACTTGTTGATGACATTTTTCCAGACGTAATGGCTCATTATACTAATTTCTAAATGGTTATTCACATCTTAACAATACCAGTAAGAATGTCTGTTCCAAATATCAACTTCATATATACTTCTTTACAAAAACAGCGTTATGATAGGTTCAGTTTTGCAGTGGTTAAAAAAGGCAGTGTGTTAAGATCGAAGAAGTTCATTTGATACAGGCCGTCAATGATGCCGTTGATAAATTAAACACTTCTACAAATCATAACAAAAACACGGTGAATATAGACTGTATGATGCAGAACTGCATGTCAAAATTGCTAAACTGTTTTTTTGTTTTGTTTTTTTTCTTTTCTAATGGATTTTATTATTTGTGTAAGTGTAATGTTCGCGGCTAAATTAAAAACACGAATAATACCCGTTTTACAGTAATTTAGGAGTGTATTTATTTTAAAAACTGTTCAAACAGCAAACGCTTATGTACCAAACTCGATGTAATTGGAACTAGAATCGCAGAATCATAACCAGTTGGTGTCTTTTGGATTCTGATGTTGTGTATTAAAGTCTGGAAGATTTGTATTACTAGTCTGTTTTAAAAATAACTAATTACATAACGCTATAGCGTATATTTCATTTCTGATCTTATTTTCATGAAACTTGATATAAAGAAATGTGATTGTACAATCATAGGGGGATTTGCAGTGTTTCCAATGTTTGTTTAATTATGAATACATTTGTATTTAGATGTTCGATTCTCATCTGGAGGAAACAAAACATAAGGATAAATTGGCGATTATAGAAGCTGATCCAGAAAATGAAAACAACAAAGCGATATTAGAGAAGATGGCCAAGATTGAGGAACTAAAAGCTGCTCTGTAAGTGTAGGCATGGCTGTAATCTGAATAAAGCACACATGTATTAGTCATTTCTTTTCAAATATAATTTTGCAAATATGTTCAAAACAGCTGTTTTTGTGAGTTTTTTTCCCCCATTTGTATGTTTGATTACATGTAAACATCATCAGGTTTTCTTTTAATATAGGCCTTCTCATTTATGTGTATGTTTCAGGACTGAGGAGTGCAAAATCTGTGATATTAGCCACTCTGGCCAAGGTCGAGATCATGAACGGACGGACAGACATAATGTAAGTATATTTACTCATTATTTAACAAAGGAGTGAGATACACCATGACTGGTATATCAAAGGTTCCCTTGCTACCAATGGAAAATTGTAGTAGGTTTCCCCTCTGATTTGTCAGAATAACCATGTGAAAATTACCATCTGTTTGACATCCAGTAGCCGATGATTATTAAATCGATGTGCTCTAGTGGTGTTGTTAAACAAAACAAACTGTTTGTTTTAGGTTTAGGTTTTAATCATTAACTCTGTAAAATTATCATTACTATTTTATTTGTTCTAATTAATTAGTACTACTGCAAATGCATGTGTATGTAAAAATATGATGAACATTTTATTTTCAGTTCTGCAAGGAACAAGTTGATAAAGGTTGTGGCTGGTGTGAACTTGCCAAGTTTGATGATGCAAGTCATGTTCTGCAACATCGAAATTCTAGAGAACACATTGAGGTAGGTTTTCTTATAAATTTTATATATTTTGACAGTGCTAGTTAGTTGATTCTTTTGTGTTCATTGCACCACAACAAAGGCTGTTGTATGTACTACCCTGTCTAGGATGGTGCATATAAACGAACCCTTGCTGCTAATCTAAAACAGTAGTCCATGAAGTGGCGACAGCAGGTTTTCTCTATATCTCTGTATGGTCCTTAACCATGTATCTGAAGCCATATAACCGTAAATAAAATGTGTTGAGAGTGTTGTTAAAAAAAAAAAGCTGTCTTTTGTCTGTTTCTTTTGTGTTCATTGTGCACAGAATTTTAATTTTATTTACTTTTTAAATTGTGAAAAAGAGCTCTACTATATTTTTATTTTTATCATGTGAAAATTATGGAAATGTGTGATCATTACATAATGTTCTCAACCTTGTTTATCAGACAGTTGTATTTTATTTGCAGAATATGATCAAGAAAGGCCGCAAGATAAGTGGAACTCGTATTGAAAAACGCATTAATGAAGAAGGAAAAGAGGTTAAAGTCATCATTGATGATGTAAGTCCTAAACAATTTTTAAATTATTAACAATCTATTACGACATTAATGCAATTGACAGTATTCAATTTTTAAAAAAAATTCTAAAAATAATCGGACTTTTCAAATTAAAAAAAAAAAATATATATATATATTTTATAAGACAGCATATTTATATCTCAGAGGTACTGTTTGTCAACTTTTATTATATTTTTGTTTAGTTTGGTGGCAGAAATGCAATCAGTGATTTGTCATGTCATGTCTTAACAATAAATGAAAATTTATCAAACTGGGATATGTGATCAAGTTACCATGTGTTATTTAATTATTTTATTTGTGGAAAAGTTAAATAATAATAATTGTACTTGTTTTCAGTCTGTGGTGGAGGTTGACAGCTCTGTGACCTATTGCTTTGCATGTGATGAAGAGTTGGCTACTTTGGAGGCAAGTTAAGATTAACCACTTACAATTGATTATTAACTGTCAGTGAATTTACCAACTTTATATTTGCGTAATAAAATGTGGGTTATGCAGTCAAAGAAGAAAAAAATATACTGAGTGTTTATATAAAGGAAATGCTGAAAAATGGGGGTGATTACTGAAAAAAAAACATAACATATTTGAGTTGTTCAGCTCATTTCCAAACTTTTTGTCACAAGGTGACTGGTACATTCAATATTTACCCATCTGAGAGATATGTTGGTTTTTAGGAATTATTTTATCCGTGGCCCCATTGTGCCATTTCTCGTTCCAGCCAGTGCACCACGACTGGTATATCAAAGGCTGTGGTATGTGTATTCCTGTCTGTGGGATGGTGCATATAAAAGATCCCTTTCTGCTAATCGAAAAGAGTAGCTCTTGAAATGGTAACAGCAGGTTTCCTCTCAATATATGTATGGTCCTTAACCATATGTCTGACGCTATATAACCATAAATAAAATGTTGAGTGTGTCATTAAATACACATTTCTTTCTTTTTTACCCGTTGTTACTTTACCTTTCCTTTGTCTTGAAATGTTTTAATTAATTTTTCTACTATCATGAACATCTTGTTTGTTTTTGCCATTAATAGTTGATGAATGAGCATCTTGAAACTGACCAACATAAGGAAAAGTTAAATGCACTGAAGGAAAAAGCGGAGGGTGAGAATGTCGAGGATGAGAGCATTCAAGATATTCTGAAACGCATTGAAAAACAGGAAGAGCTGAAAGTGCAACAGTAAGTTTCATAAATATGCCAGGAAATAATTTCTTAATTATTTATCATGCCAGATGTCTAGAAATGTCATCAGGAATGAGAAAACACTGCTCAATTCTACATATTGTTTTGCACGTGATCAGACTTGTAAATTGCCAAAATTCTGTGAGCAATTGTTTTAGTGGTTTAGAGGGTTACAGTTAATCATGCATGAATTCTGGTATAAATTGCCAGCAGAGCCATAAAAATCTGCTATTCACCATTAATAAATTTATAAGAAATGGTCATGTTTTGAAAATTTGTTTATATATAAGGAACCGAAGGAAAAGAAAAAGAATGGCAAAAAAAAAAACCACCCTTAAAATCTCAAAGCCCCGTGTCAAACATTAAGACTTTGACGTTTTTATCTAACCGGGCGGGGCATAACCCGGTGGTAAGGTGCTCGCTTGATGTGCGGTTGGCTTGGGATCAATCCCCGATGGTGGGCCATTTCTAATTCCAGCCAGTGCACCACGACTAGTATATCAACAGCCGTGGTATGTGCTATCCTGTCTTGAGATGGTACATATAAAAAATTCCTTGCTACTAATCGAAAGGAATAGCCTATGAAGTGGCGACAGTAGAATGTCTGACACGATGTAACTGGAAATAAAACAATTTCTTCCTTCCTTTTCACATAACCATTAAGTCAAATCAAAGGCAGTAATAAGTTAGTTCCTACTTAAAATGTTTAATGATATTTACTACCCAGTTTTAAATCTTTTTATTTATCTATGAAAGTTGTGTTATATAGGTCCCACTTTTGTCTTGTGATCTGCATTCACAGTGATAGACCTCATACTAAATTATAAATATATTTACAAATTAGTTATAAAAGCATTAAAATGCACACAACCTTAAATTGTTTAGTAGAAGGAACACATGATCCTCATATAAATATGTGAAGCTGGATTGGAAAGATTGTGGTTTTTGCCTAAATTTAAACAAATTTTTTTTTATTTCCAGGAGTGAGTTCTGTACAGTGTGTGACATTCCTTATTCTGGAACAGAAGATGACCATGTTCGTGAAACACTACACAAGGTATAGATGTTGTTGTTTTTTTGTTTTTGTTTTCAATTTTGATCAGCACATTTTACCCTGAATTTTATCTGTTATAAAACATTTTTGAGAAGCTTACAAACTGTATGGAGGTTCATTCCAATGTTTTAACACAAACCATGGTGCTAATGGAAATATTCCTCACAAAATCCCAACATTATTGAAGTATTATTTTAGGAGATGTCGGGGATCACCAAAGAAGACTTTGATTTGTGCACTTGTGAATCTGTTGGATATTGTTACTGGTAATGGAATGGGTGGGACGGAGTCCAGTTTTTGACTGATTGCATGGTGTACAGTCTAGTATCGATCCCCATCAGTGGATGCATTGGGCTAGTGTTCTACAACTAGTGTAACAAAAGCCATGGCATGTACAATGCTGACACTCAGTGATGGTGCATTTAAAAAATCAATTTCTTCTAATTTTAAAAGAGTAGTGTTTCCTCTCTTAATTATCTTTGTGCTGCACAACCATATGTCCAATGCCATATAATGGTAATTAAAGTATGTTGTGTGCATCATTAAAGAAACCTTTCTTTTGTCCTTTTTTAACTTAAGGTGAAAATATTCATTAACTGTTTGAATGCAGTTTGTAACATTTCCTCTTACGTTGACCTTTGTATGTTTTAGTACCGAGGACAGCAGTCTGCTCGTGGTTGCACTTGGTGTGACATTGCTGAATTCAGTACATACACAGAGGTCCTCCGCCATCGTGCAACCGACGGGCACAAGGAGGTAAGCTGGGTAATTATCTTTTTTTATTTTTCTAATAGAGTAACCAAAGCCCATCATTCTGATTCAATTGGCATATAACGCAACATTTTATTGCGACGCTAAAACCACCATTAACGTGTCAGAAATATTTTTAATTTTTTGAGAGCTTTTTAATTGGATGTGCTTACTATTCAAATTTCACGGTTGAACCATTTCTGAAGTAAAAATGCATATTCCTCTACAAAACAAAATTCACATAAATACTGTTAATAAATGTTAGTGTGACATTAAGTGTGACGCTGACAGGAATGATTTAAAGTTATTTCCGAAAAAAGATGAATTGAAAGAAAATTGTTTCTAACAATGGATTTATTGAATTAGAATGGAGATAACTATGTTGTATTAGACCATTTTGCTGACATTAATACTGGTTTTACAGTTGTAAATATCATTTTATACCATCTCCACTTCTTGTTGCTGGTAAAACACTATTTACGACAGTAAAACCAGCATTAATGTTGGCAAAATGGTCTAATGAGACAGTTAACATCAAATTTAAAATGTTTATTCTTATTATTTTTAATAAGTATTTGATATATTTCTATACAAGGGGTGGTACGTAGCCCAGTGGTAAAGCATTCACTTACTGTGTATCGGTTTAGGATCGATCCCTGTTGGTGAGCCCATTGGGCTATTTATCATTCCAGCCAGTGCACCACGACTGGTATATCAAGGCTGTGTTATGTGCTATCCTGTCTGTGTGATTGTGCATATCAAAGATCCTTTGCTACTAATGAAAAAATGTAGTGGGTTTCCTCTGCAAGACTGTTAAAATGACCAATTGTTTGACATTCAGTAGCTGACTATTAATAAATGAGTGTGCTGTAGTGGTGTGCTTTAGGATATCGGCTTCATCCTATTCAAGCCAATTCTTACATTCATAGGATAAATCTGATATACTGCGCCATTACCTAGTTATTCTTTATCAGTCCAGACACACTTTTGTGTACATAATAATGTGAAAATAATGTGAAAACTTGTTTGTAACATCTGCCCCTTCTTGGTTGAGACTGATTGATGTGTAAATTGGTTCTGGGAATTTAAAAAAAAAAAAACCTGTGTGATTTTTATTTTTATTTTTCAGTCTGTAACTGATATTAGCAGTCATCATGAACTTGTAGAGAGTTGTGTGCAAATCGTCTGTAATACCACCTACTGTTTATCTACACCTACTAGTACTAAGCTTCCATGTAGATTAAACAGAACTATGACACTACTCTTTCATGTCCAATATTGTTCATAATGGGGGTTTTCTGAATTTTAAATTTTAATGCTCTCATGATCAAAACGGTTGCATAGGATTGCTTTTTGGTTAGATCAGACTGAACTTAGGAATTAATTTTGATGTTTTTATTCATGATGTTAAAACCAATTGGTTGATTAACCTTCTGACTATGATGTCACTACACAGTGCATTCACCAATTCATATTTCCCATCTTTTTGCACATGTGTCTCTTTGGAGATAAACAGACAACTTGAAATAGCTTTGATGGAGTTACAATGGCTGTTTTTCTGTGACAAATACCTGGAAATTTGGAGTTCCAAAAGTTGTTTGTAGTGAATATTTTCACTTATAATTATAATAATAATAATAATAGTCTTTATTTAAAGAAGGTTTAAACAATGACAACAGTGGTGGAATCTTGTGGTAATTTTGAGGAATTGATAACTGATTGTGATAGCTAATTTGATAATAAAATTCTACCAGCAAGTAAAATCACGAAATGGTGGAATGTTTAAAGAGAAATTGTGGTAAGTAAAACTGATTGGGAATAATTGCCATAAAGACTGGACATTTGGCCACAAATGCTCACAAAGAAAAGCGCCTTTAAAAAGTGAAGTTTTTTTTGCATATTTTTAAATGAGTGCCTTACAAAATAATACCCTTTCACATGTGAACATTATTTTATGCATTTAAAATAAAAATTGTAAACTTGTACAACCTCAATATGGTTTTTGTCCAAAATTTATACAGTAGTCAGAAGGTTAAGCAACCCCAAAGAACATCTCACAACTCATTAAAATGTTAATGGAATTTGTGTTAACTTTGTCACTAACTAAAAAATATTTCTCCGAATGTATTTACAGTCATCATATACACTTTATTATCATCACTCTGATCCATTTGTGAATTATTATATTGGAAGTGATTTCTGTTAGTCAAGGTAGTTAGAATAATCAATCTATTAATTTTGTGAGGTTCAAATCTTGAAGGAAAACATAATTATGTAGAATTTTACCAAGGCCCTCACAAATAAAAAAACGTCCATGAGTTGGAAATGCCTTGTAGAAACTGACATTTATTTTTCTTGCACGCTCACTTTCAAAAACCAAACGTGTAACTAAAAGTAATATTTTAGTATTGACCTACTGTAAACATTGTGCCTCAAACTCGTTTAAATATAGCCGCCCACCACCACCTCCCAAAACAATTAACCTTTTCACCAGAAATTTAAACATTTCAATTCCTAAGCTTACTTGTTTTTGTCATAAAAATAAATAAGTGAACTTCAGTAAAAAGTAGCCCTATAATGGCTAAGTAAAAGTCATCTAGTCAGGCATATTTATATAGCAAAAACTCATTAATTCAGTCATCTTGGTTGCCAAAAAAAAAACCCCACTAAAAAATGTCACCACTTGACATTACAAAAAATGGATTACATGTATTGAGATAAATTATCTGATACTGTTTTTAAAAAAAGGTATTTGAAATATTTGTATTGCAGAATAATGCACAAACACTTGGATTTTAACTAGGCATAGACTTAAAATAATTGTCTTTTTTTTTGTTTGTTTTTTGTTATACTGCAGAAAGAGAAGGAGAACAATGTGAAATCTGGCCGAGAAAGAACTCTGAAAGTGACTGAAGATAAGGTAGGTATCTGCAAGAAGATTCCTACGTTAACAATAGAAGTTAAAAGTTTACCAAAATACTATAATTTTACTTTTAAATCTTCATTAACCTGACTACTGGATTAAATCTGGACAAAAACCATTTTGATAGGATACAAATTTAGAACTTTTACTCACATTTTCACTTATAAAATTTATATTTTAATCCGTATTATTTTCGTGGGTTTTTCTAATTTTATATTTTAGATCAGTTATTGATTATTAAAATTAAGCAAAATTGAAGGAGTTTACTTAAAGACATTTGTGGCCAGATGTCGAATATTTATATCCATTATTCCCAGTCACTGTGGGTTTTCTTTTAACGGATTTGTTTTGGGAAATAAACTACGATTCATACCCCAATATTGCGTCATTTTTATTGGTAAAATGGTCCGATTTATTATCAAATTAGCTGTAACTATCAGGGATCGATTACCACAACTTTTTGCCATTGTTGTCAAGCGAAAATACTTGCCCAAAACAACTTTTGCCAGGTATTTTCCATTGAAAAACCAATAACTAAAGCTGTCATACTTAGTCTATTTCCTGTTGTACTATTATTGTTTCCAGTGAGTGCTGTTAGATAAACGGTGGGAAATATGAACTGGATAATGACCCTACTAGAGGTGGTACTAAACAAAATAAATTCTGGCTGGATCAAGGCGGGATATAGCCCAGTGGTACAGTGTGGGATCGATCCCTGTCAGTGGTCACATTGGGCTATTTCTCGTTCCAGCCATTACCACACGACTGGTATGTACTATCCTGTCTGTGGGATGGTGCATATAAAAGATCCCTTGCTGCTAATCGAAAAAGAGTAGTTCATGAGTGGCAACAGCAGGTTTCCTCTCATTATGTGTGGTCTTCACCATATGCTTGACACCATATAACCATAAATAAAATGTGTTGAGTGCATCGTTAAATCAAACATTTCTTTCTCTAGCTGGGTCAAAGTATGAGGTGCAATAAACTTTTAATGGAACAATTAACACCCCAAGTCCTATGATTTATAATAAACAAGTGTTGGTTGTAACAAAAATTAGTTTCATTGGGCCAAAAATGTAAGCCATTTTATTTCATCTAATACCCTCCCCCAAAAAAAGAAAAAAGAAAAAATGGACTCAATTTGGTGTGGACCCGGGTAATCTGATACTACCCGTCACCTCTGAAATGAGCAGCTTCACCTCCAATTTTGTCTCATTCACTTTCAGGATGAGGGATAGTAGTATTTATATCTATGGTGTGTATATGTCGATTGATATGCTGCAGGTAGGAGTTGCAGTGATATAAGTTACTATTGTTGCATGGGATTTGATTTGGTGGAATACACCTAGAGCACACTGATTTATTAATTGTCTGTTGAATGTCGAGCATTGTTCAGTAAAACCGTTGCTTTCTATGAAATATTACATAATCTTGTATTCTTTACAGGTTGAGATTCCATTGTTCAGCAAAGGCAAGACTTATGGTATGTATTTTCACCATCTTTTTTTTATAGCTGCTGATGTGTTCTATTTATTCTGTGTAAACTAATTCATCAAGTCTGGATTAAGCAACTCCATTATGTGCTAATATTGTTCCTTTAATCAGTATTGTTATATGGAAGTATCAAAATTTTGAAAATAGCCAGGGATCTTGCATGTTGCCATGGTAAATAGTAACTCAGATTTACCTGGTATTTAGTGTCCAAATACATCCATGGAACTAAACACTTTAAATGTTTGTCCCAAGAAAACAACAACATTCCAATCTTTTAATGTGCACTCATTTATTTTTAAATTTAATTTTGTAGTATATCCTTTTATTTGCATGTGAATACTTGAAACCCCCCACTGCCCCCAACCTTATTTGTGTATTTTATAACACGTTTTTTCACTTTGAAAATCTGGTAATACAGATACACCACAATTATTTTTCTTCTGATTTTGTGATACAGAATTTTTATGCATTTCTTTTATTGATAATTCTCAAAGATTAAACAAATTATTTTTTATGTATATTGCTCATTTACTATATTTTTCAAGTGCACAAAAAGTGATTAAGAGACAAATAAATAATGTGTTATATTAACAGGGGAGGATGAGATGATGCCCATCTTGGGTTACTATTGCAAAGTGTGCAAAAAATATTACCGCAAGAGGTACGATACACTAAAGTTTCACTGCAGTTCCGAGAACCACTACAGAAACTGGAAGGTTTGTTTGCATTTTTGTGGAATACATATACTAAAGAAAAAACTCACCTCTACCCCCACCCACCTTTGTATTGAATTCTGTTTAATTTACAAGACTAATTCTGGAAATCGTGTGTATTTTCAGGTTTTATCATATAGGAATTTTGGTTTTAATGTAGACACACTGTAATTTCAAATGAAATTGAAAAAAATTGAAGATATTAAATTTGTTTTCAAATTCCAATACATATGTAAATTATGCCTTTTAAAACAAGTTTTGAAACATGTTTTGTAGCTAAATGAACCAAAAATATTAATTGTTTTTTTCTTAAATGCAAATTTCTTTAATTGTGATTTGGAAAACTTGTCTGAAACGTTTTTACAATAAGATGCTAGGTCATTAAATGAATAAAATATATTGAATTATGTTTTTATAATTCCCATTCTCTGAATGATACTCTTTTTAAAATTTCTAAATAGTATTTTAGCTCTTCTTTTTTTTTGGTTCTTTTTATGATCACTTTAGAAAATTAAGGAAGAGCAGTTGGAATCTAGTGCTCAGTTTGAAGAAATTCAGGATGCGATAGTAAAGACTACTCGAACTGAGATGGGAGAAATTGATCCAGATGCCGAGGTAAGTCATTTAAACAAACGCCAATCCAATCTTTACAAAGAAACCTTTAGAAATGTCTTGTGACAGATTTTGAGTTGAAATATAATCAGGTCCTTAGTATAGCATACCTCTTAACATGGTTATTTAAATTGTTTCAATGGGTGAACATTTTCATTACTTGTTTCTGCAGTTAAGGCCCACTTTCCATTAATGTCATTTCGATACAGTACATTTACATAGGGCCTTTTCCATATCAATGATTCGTTGTGCAGGTATTCAGCATGCTAAACGAAAAAGTATTGATGCATGATTTTTCTATGTGCAAATAAATTCCCGACAAGGTAAAATTTTGTACAGTAATCTACTTGCAAAAACGCATGTATGGAAAAGCATGTTTACATGTGCAGAAACACGCAATAAAACACACGCAGAATCACCTTGATGAAAAGGGGGCCTCAGATTAAAAACACAATCTTAATCGATATGTAGAGAATAGCTGGTTACTGTATTAAGATACTGACTCCGTCCTCAAAGGTTAGAATAGCACAAGCCTCACTATTTTGCTGTGTGTTGAGGATAAAGCCGATGTCTTAAGACTGTAACCAATTATGGTTTTATTATCCTGCAATCAACATAAAAAATTTAATAAAATAATTGTTTTAATTCACAACTTTACCATAGTATTTCCACTTTTTGAATGTCAAGTGTAATCTAATCTGGTCAAAGATTTTTGGTATGAAGAAACCGGTTTCACACATTTTCTTCTGTACCAGTTGAGCAGCACAGTGAACATGTATTGTTTAACCTGTGCAGCACGGTGAACATGTATTGTTTAACCTGTTGAGCAGCACGGTGAACATGTATTGTTTAAC
>JAECMU010157714.1:10758-22893 GCA_016106625.1 Dracogyra subfuscus | reverse complement strand
TTATATGAATACCGAATACCGTACCGATACCGAGGTAAATTGCCACCAAAATACCGATACCGAACTTGAAATTTCAATACCGCCCAGCTCTAGTAAATACTCAACAAACAAGGGCCATTTTATATAAGAATCGACTATATGTCTTATTATTAAAAATATTATTAAAAGTAAACCAACTTGTCTAATGAAGTAATTATTCCTAGGCTCAGTACTGCCTGTTTACAGGTTTTGGTCTCTTAAAATTTCAGAAATTTAAAAATTATTTGCAATAAACAGTGTTCTGGACAAGACTTGATTAGTTTTAAAGAAACTAAAGTCAAAACAACATTATTAACAGCTATGATAAATTCAGGACTTCCAGAATTTTTATAAAATTCACTAGCAATGGGATTAGTGATTGTAATTGTTTTACTAGCCACAATTAAAAATCACTAGCCCTACATTACTTTTTGTTAATATAATTTTATTAAATAATAGTAATAGTAGGATATCTTACATAAAGAGGTAGATAGCTTAAAAACACTAATAATGGGGTGGTTGGGGTGAAGGCAGGATATTCATATTCACAAAATAAATATAACTGCAACATTTGACCACAAAACTTTTTACTAGCCGTCGTGCTTAGTAGTTATTTACTAGCCCAATGTTGAATATCACTAGTCATGGGAGTGGGGCTACCATAATCTAGAAGCCCCCATATTTTGTCCAGACAAAAATCGTGAAAAAAACAAAAACCTTTGCAATGACAGATATTCCACAAACTATATCACATTTATCAACTTGCATCCATATGCAAGATGTGGTCTGAACAAAGATTTACTGTTATGCTTAGTAGACTGTGATAAGTGGGTCATAGTGTCCTAGTAATAGTACCCGACACACCGCCATCCCAAGTCTACATTTATATGTAAAAATAAATTTGTTTAATTGCATAGGACATGAAAAATAACTTTAGCAAGTCCAGTCTTTATTACTATTATTTTTGTTTCAAGTTAAGTCAAGTTAACCTGAAATAAAAATATGATTTTACAGCATCTTTATAACATCACGATTTTAGTAAACCTAAAATAAAGGCGACACCACACAATATGAGTGCCCCATATGAGAATAGCCGATGTCAAGACAAACATTACAATTTCATCAGTTGCTATGCGTTATTCTCATAGCTACTCTCGTATCTTGTGCCATCACCTTTAGCCTAACAATCACATTTCACTGATATATCAGGGGTGCAGAAATATTTTACTAGCCCACTGGATCAGAGCCAATTACATTTAATTGTGTGCTTCTGTTTAGGCAACATAGCCATAGACATTAGTGCCATTTGAGCATAAGCTAGATTCCATTTTGTCAAATTTGGTTCCCTTTTTGCTATAACCTGTTTCTGGAATACAGTGCTTTGTAATTGATTCTGATCCTTATTTCTTTTGGTTTTTTTGTTTAACGACGCACTCAACACATTATAATTACGGTTATATCGGCGTCGGACATATGGTTATGTCGAGAAAAACTCCAGTGACGGGGAACGATCCTAGACCGACCGTGCATCAGGCGGGCACTGTACCACTGGGCTATGCTGCCCGCTGAGTCTGATCCAGCGGGCTAGTAAAATATATGTATCATTGTGTATTTCATCATTATTCTGAACCATTTGTTTGAATGGTTTGGACTTCTGGCATGGGTGATGCAGTCGCAGATTCAATAAAAAAAAAAGAAAGAAAAAAAAAAAAAGTAAAATAAATAAACTTCGGTCAGAAAATCACACAGATCGCCCATCAGACTGGTAGTTGCATATTTAACTCATTCAGAATTTTTACTCGCATTTTGCGAGCGGGCAAGTACTTTTTGCACCCCTGTATATTCTTCAGTATTTAGTCCCCAAGTTATATGTTACCCTTCAGCTGCTGGTCTTTATGTTTCAGTGCCTCCAATGTTGATTCCAGCTCTGATGTTGTCTTCTGAAGTTGTTGTTCTTTTTCAGTCAGCTGCTCTTTCAACATTTCCACAGAGGAGGATAATGAACTGTTGATAAAAAAGACATATCAATACATTATGTTTCAACTGGTTCCTTTACCAGGATAAACAAAAAAACATATCAAACCTGAGAAACAAAATTATCAGGCATATAATTGAAACATTTCTAAAAGGCACGTAATCGAGTGCAGAATGTAAGGAATATGAATGAAAGGATTTTTTTTTTAAAAGTGGAATTCCACCAATTAACGAAAGAATCACATGCCTGAATTATTCATTGATTAATGTACATTTGAATTTAAAATAATATATTTCAGAAATGTCCATTTCCAATGACCAACATGTTTTTCCACTTGTTCCAGATTAATTTTTAAAATAAGCAATTCAGTGGATTACTTTTGTCCACTAATAACCCAAATAAAGTGCTTCACATTCAACTCTTCAAAACAAATTTTTATGGATTTCATTATATAAACTGCAGCATTTGTCACAGGTGGTAGGCATTATAAATTCTGAACCCCAGTTTTGTGCTTGTGCTCTTGTAGTCAGAAGATTCACATGTTCTAATAGATGTATCTGAGAACTTTTAAAAATGCATTTAATTCTTGGTATACAAGTTCAGACATGCAAATATAAAAAAGGAGAAAAATGTTGATTACCTCTGATCAGCTGTCAGCTGTGCCAGTAATTTCTCAGACCGTTCTAACTTTTCACTCAGAAGTGTCTTCTCATTCTCGCAAGTCTGAATAACCTTTTCCATTTCTGTAAGTTTAGCAGTGCAAGACTCTAGTTGATCACAAGAGGACCGATGTTCTGCTTGCATTTCTACAGAAAACAAATACAATAATTTAAAGTAAATGAAAACTGACAGTGATGGGAGTTCTGAGGCATTTAAAAATAACAGTGTAATGTTTCTAGCCAGAAATTTGTTTTAAAACAAAAATTAATATGACACTCAACTGGAATTGGATTTAATATATAATTATGTTACTTCTATAAAACTAAATGAGTTTTTTTCTAGGTATGGGATTCAAACACAGTAGTACTAAAACTGCCTTTTAGTCCACTAGACCACCCTCACAGCTTTAAAGAAGCATGCATTTAAAGCCTTGTATACCTAGTTCGGAAGAATTTAGCTAAAGAAATGACTAACTGCTTATCAAACAGAACATGTTTGTTGAATTATTTGATTGAAATATATAAAAAAAAATTTAAAGAACAAATGGATATTTGTGGTGAAGAATGAATATATCAGTGTACTTTATAGAACAATGGCTATTATATTTTTTTTTAAAGATCCAAATATAAATTAAATAACATTATCTTTGAAACAAGACTCAGATCTCCAATTAACAATGTAGTGTAGTTAATTCAACATGAATCAGATTTATTTAACAACTTGTTTATGATTGTAACCACTCGGCCAACTGGGACAGCATTATATTATATTATACATATATATTAACCTTTAGACTACTGGATTAATTTTTGACAAAAACCATGTTGAGTGGGTACAAGTTTTTAATTTTTACTCACATATTAAAAAAAAGTTTGTTTTGGTTAATGACACCACTAGAGCACATTGATTAATTAATCATCGGCTGTTGGATGTCAAACATTTGGTCATTCTGACTCAGTCATCAGAGGACCTGCTACATTTTTCAAATGCAGTAAATAATCTTTTATATGCACTTTCCCACAGCCTGGAATGTACATACTACTGCCTTTGTCCAGTTGCGGTGCACTTGTTGGAACAAGAAAAACACTATCAGCTGAATGGATCCACAGAGGATATTCAATCCTGTGACGCAAGCACCTCAAGCAAGCACTCAACTCACGTTTAATCACTTAAATGTTTTATAAATACATAAAATAAAGTTCATATTTGAATCAGAATTATTTTCGTGGGCTGTTTCCTAACTTTTATGATATTTTTAGATCAGTTAATATTGATTAAAATCAGGCAATTTTGTTTTCGAAAAAAGTCGCGTTTACTTATTTGTGGCCATTAAATGAACTACGGTTCATATCCCAATATTTGTTGATTTTTGTTGTTAGTAAAACGATCAAATTTATTATCAAATTAGCTGTCACAATCATCAATCGATCCCTGAAAATGACCGCGGCATGTCGCTACTGTTGTCAAGCAAAAATACTTGCCGAAAATCACTTTTGAACTCAAAATTTCAAGGTATTTTTCATTGAAAGACAATAAACAAGTTAACATCTTGTCAAGAAAGCTGTTTGCTTTATTATACATCGGTTTCTGGTGAGTGTCGTGTGCAAAATGGCAGGAAATATGAATTGGGGAATCTACAGTATACAGTGTACAGTGTGTCGACTGGCTTGATGTCAGGCGAGATATCTTGCCTGCAGTAGTCAGGAGGTTAAAAACGTCACTATAAAAAGGACATTAGCATAGAAAAAGTGAGGATTTGTGTTGTTAATGTGTGAAAAAAATTAAGATATATATATATACATATAATTTAGTTTTTTTTACTTTTTCAATTAACCCAAGCCTAACTTTAAAAATGTAACTTATCTGAGGGTTGGTTTTTTGGGGTAGTGTGGGTTGGAATAAGAAAGACTTGCCGAAAGAAAATAAACTTACTTTTCAGCATTTGTTGTGACATCTCCACATTGGACTTCATGTTCTCTATCTGCGTCGCATGCTGTTCTTCTAGGTTTGTCTTGTCACGTTTCATGTCTTCCAGTTTCTCACCAAGACATGTGCAGGTCTTTTCAGCTTCACATTTCTCTTCTTTTAATTCACTAAATGATGCCTTCAGCCTGTCGTATCCAACTTGTAACTCCGAGAAACAGTGCCGTACTTTATCAAGTTCCAAAGTAAGCTGATTCATTTTAGTGTCTTTCATGCTCAGCTCTTCTTGCTTTTCTGTCAGCTGCATTTGATAGAGCTTCTCCAACTTATCTCTCTCTTCCACAAGAGAGTTCATTTTCTTCTCAGAGTTGTGACCTATTTCGGACATTTCCTTTTCCAATTTCTCCATTTTTTTAGTTTGAACATTATATTCTTCATTTTTCTGCTCAAGAAGTGTTTGAAAATTACAAATCTGTCCTTTCAAAGCAGATTCTGTTTCCTGTGATTTAGAAAACATAGTGCTCAGATCATTTTTGAGCTGAGATATTTCTTTACTGGCTGCAACCTTTGCCTGTAATTGAAAGAAAAAGAAATAAAGAAATTCAATTTGCGATCTTTGGTGTAATGAAATGTTTCTTACAAAATCATCAAGCATTTCTACTAGCACTATTTCAATTTAGTTTTAATTTAAAAAACAAAAACAACAATAATAATAAGGCACTGAAAACACTGTGCACAAATAAAGCTATATGCAAAATTTCAGTTCAATATCTCAATAGTTCAAGGACCGTAACTGTCAAAACCAGAGAGCCATAAGCGAGCGCTTTACCCCTGGGTTATGTCTCGCCCATACATTTTGAAAGTCATATTCCAAATCATCCCCTGTTGGCCAATCCTAAACCGCAGTTTGACGGCAATAAATATTATTTAAACCAAATCAAATTAAGGCTAAATGTTACAAATCAACAAGGGTGATCAAATGTGACTGAATTTATTTTAGTTTTCATGAAAGTCTTTTTATCTCCTAAATGTACCTCATTGACTTCTTGCTGAATTTGCTTCCTATTTTCAAATTCCATCTTCTCCATTGTCTTACTCTGCCTTGTAATTTCTTCTTCTTTCTGCTTCAGAACATTTTGGCTGTGATTCAGTTGAGTTTTCACGTCTTGCTCGCTTTGTCTCAAGGAGCTCAATTCATGCTTAACACTGCTCAGGTCTTTCTGGAGCTGACTCACCTCCTGTAGAACTCGATTTCCTGCATTCTTTTCCTGTTACAGAAAACAAATTAAAACTTCTTACTGCTATTGAACAAGCATTCAACTTTATCATATTCTTTTAAATTAACTAGAATGGCAAAGCCATGACGGCTCTTATCTCATAACTGAATAGTCAAGGCTCAAAATAGCAGCCTATGAAGCAAAAAGCAGTCAATTTTTTTTACCATGGTGATGAAAAAGACATTTTCCTTTTACATCTATCTGATCATTTTTCAACAGCATGTATGATTATTTTGCCTGCTGGTTGTGATTCTGCTATATTTTATGCTCTAAAATACATGATGGAAGGAAGGAAATGTTTTATTTAATAACAAACTCAACACATTTTAATTTTGTGGCATCGGACCACAGATATTGAGAGAAGAAATCAGTTGTTGCCACTTCAAAGGCTACCATTTTTTATTAGCAGCAAGGGATCTTTTATATGCACCATCCCAGAGACAGGATAGTACATGCTACGATCTTAGTTACACCTGCTGTGATGCACTGGCTGAAATGAGAAATAACCCTAACATGATGTAAGGAAGAAAATGTTTTATTTAACGACTCACTTAACACATTTATTTACGGTTATATGGCATCAGACATATGGTAAAGGAACACACAGATATTGAGAGAGGAAACACGTTGTAGCCACTTCATGGGCAACTCTATTCGATTAGCAACAAGGGATCTTTTATATGCATCATCCGACAGACAGGGTAATACAAACTAGCGCCTTTGATATGCCAGTTGTGGTGCACTGGCTGGAATGAGAAATAGCCTAACGGACCCACAGATGAGGATTGATTCCTGAAGAAGCGCACATCAAGCGAGCGTTTTACCACTGGATTACGTCCCGCCCATACATTTTGGAAGTCATAGTCCAAATCATTTCCTCACTCCTAAGACCATATTTTTTTCTTGGCAGGACATATTTATTAAGTAAAAAATATTTGTCTTCCTATTTTAGGCTCTGGTAGTTAAAACTAAAATAAAAGACAATTTGTAATACAATCCATAACCCAATTTCATTTAATAATATTTTCCAGAATGGCTTAAAACGGTTTCAAACAATTATGTTTCTTTATGTGTTATAAAATTCCAACCTAATTGTGGTAAATTACATTCATGAACAGAGAGAAGTGCAGTTTAAAGAATATCACAAAGTGAAAATATATAGCAAATATTAAAGTAATCCAAAAAAGGACTTAAAGGTTATAATTATAAACCTAACAAAGTTCAAAATTACACTGTCTTGACAATGGAGTCATGCTGGAGCCCAAAGAGGTATGAAGTTGAAGATTCTTCAATTAAACAATTCACAAGTAAGAGAAATAACCACAAATTAATCCAGTTTAACCTTAACTACTGGATTAATTTTTAACAAAAACCACGTTGAGTGGGTACAAGTTTATAATTTTTACTCACATATATTCACTTAAATGTTTTATAAATACATGAAATAAAGTTCATATATATATATTGGTATTATTTTCATGGATTTTGTTTAACTGTTCAAAATTTCAAGGTATTTTCAGTTGAAAAAAATCAAAATCAAATCCACCATTCTGACAGGAAATCTTTTCTCTTTAATTATATTTTTGTTTCCAGTAATGTCCTGTGAAAAACGGCCAGAAATATGAATTGGGAAATGCACTGTATACAGTGTACAGTATGTCAACTGTCGTGATGTCTGGCGAGATATCTCGCCCGCAGTACTCAGAATGCTTAAACTTTTAAATAATTTTACATAATTTTTACTATGTACATTAATGAGCATATAAAAGACGAGTAAATAAGAAATTAGTACCTGATTAATTTCCTGCATCATTTTATGTTTGGTCTCTTCTAGCAACTTTACTGCAGTTTTAGCGTTTTCCATCTGCTGTGATAACTCTAAGTTGAGCTCCTTCTCCTTGTCCTTGAGTTTCTGTTCCAGTATCTTGTGAGATGCTTCAGCATTGTGCTGGTTACAAGCCATTTCTTGTTTCAGTTTCTTGTTCTTCGTCTCCAAATCTGAAATCTGAAATGGAAATATTTATTTAATGATGCACTCAACATATTTTAGTTACGGTTATATGGAAATCTGAATTCATACTGATATTGGTTTTAAATTGGGTTGGACAATCATTACTGTCGACAAAGTATCTATTATATGCATATTTCCACAGGCAGGACAACACGTATGACATTTGATACACAATGGTGGGATAATGGACAAAATCAAAGTCTATCGCGACAGTTCGATTCTACAATCCCCAGCGCCTCAGATGAGTTCTCAAATGACTGAGCTAGATCCCGCCCTAAAATGTTGAAGAAGAGTATAGAGATTATTATATGAACTTGTTTGTCGTATTGATTTTACGGAACGAGTGTCAGGATTTTTGTATTGCCCGAGGGAGACCGTGAATCCTGACACGAGTTTCATAAAATCAGTACAATGTGAGTGTAATAATTTCTTTATTATCCATATTATTATTATTATTTTTTTTTTATGAATGTAACCATCAAAAGAGAACACACTCGGGTTTCAGGTTCTTTATTATGACTGTCAAGAGAACCTATAAAAATAACAAACATATTGTCATAACAATAACAATTCATCATTTGGGTTTCAATATATAAATAACATTAGTTTAAAACATATATATATCCGGCTCATAACATAACGAGATCTCATAATTAAAACACTCACCAGACATCAAACATCTTCAACTTTCATTAAAGATACCATACTGTAAGATTACTCTATACAAATATTTATCAGACTACCGCCACAGTCAGCGACTACAGAAGAACAGGGGTTTAGCATCTAGCTTAGAAAGGAAAGGTCGGATTTTTCCCAGCATGCAGTGCTACTGTCATAATGCGTCAATGTGTCCATTCAAGCGTGACCTGTCACTAAATACTTGTGCTACTGAATACAAGACTACAGCCAATGCCCAAACCAACTACAAACCAACCGATAAATATTAGTAAGCTAATTTATAAAGATAGTAAATAATAAATTAAAGTATTAACTAATCCCTAATTAAACTAGTATTTATATTAAAATACCCCTGGTTACATATTCCCCCCCTTGAGGAAAAATGTCTTCTGACATTTCGATATCATCCAACATTCTGTCCAGAGCAGCCTGTCAAACTCAACCAGTCATTAATTACAAAATTTAAAACATTATATACAAGCACAATACATATTATAATTTGTTATACATTTGCCAACTGGTAAAGATAATTGCACTGTATCTGTAAGAAATCAGAAAACATGTATTAAATATATTGATGATAATCGTTTCACCGAGTACCTTTATAATATACAAACATGATATATGTACAAGATATAAAAGTATAGACTGGATATCTCATAAAAGCACATCTGATTGGATTTAGCATGTTCTGCAACATGTTTCGGCCACAACTAGGAGACAACGAAATGACACATTTCAAATGCAATAGGTTTTGTGGCACAATTGCTGACATAAATTCGAGGGCTGACATTATGACTTCAGATTCAATTATGCACTAACTCATTTCCGATATATCTGTTAAGAATGTTCATAGATAAAATAAAAAAACCCACAATACACCAAGTTTCCATTGTATGATGAAATTAATGTAAGCTGTTGCTGAAATTTTTTAAATGCAGCAGTTCTCATTTCCAACGAGTGTGCTGATATCTCAGCAATCTTTGCATAAGGCATGTTCAGGGGGATGAGCAGTCACTTGCAAGACAATTTATTTTAACCCAATGTTAGGGGTGCACTTAATTGCCATAGAAAAATTGTTTATTTTATTCATGAACATAATTGTGGATATAGTAATTCTGTTAAATTTAATATTTACAAGAAATGTCAGTTTTACCAGATCAGCAAAGCAGAAAATATTTTATTTGCCAGATGGTATTTCCATTACCCAATGGCAAACTGGTGATTAGTTGCTATGACCTTAAAATTAAATATATGATTTTACAATTTTCTTATTTCTAGCATGTGATATATCCATTTAAAACTAAAATGCTTTAAAAGCTGAAATGTATATGCTATATGGTAGTTAAATAAAGTTATTTTTTCAACTTTTCAGATCAATATCAACTTTGTAAAAATAATTATTTGGCAAAATAGCTGTTTGTTTTAGCGAAAATCTGATTTCTGTAAACCGTATTAATAGTGTGACGTGTTTTTTCCGCGAATGTATACCTTAGCACATGTTCGCGACGTGTATATTTCGCAAACGACAGTTGACAGCTAAAAAAAGAAAAAAAGGATAAAGACAGCTCACTGTAATTGTTATAAAGTTACTGTCTGTAAATCAATATTCTGTTATACTACATCAAGCAACTGTGCCTGGTACTGAGTCTCTAGAGGTGATTAGGCCCTATCCACCTCACCTGTATTAGAATCACAACTCACAGCTTCATGTATTAACTGTTAACACCCTTTGGTAGATAAAACAATTAGTCGCCATCAATGGAAGTTACGTAAAACAATTAACGATTAGTCGCCATCAAGGAGAGCTCATGTTGAGTGAATCTTTTTGTGAATTTTATTCTCAATACAGTATTTCAAAACAAATTAGTTGCATGTTATTTCTGCATGATTTTGAGTTTCATTTCTGAAACCAGAGTACTGATATATATGAAATAAATACAAAATGTTTATCAAATGAGCTTGGAAATTTGTTGTTGCAACATGTATCGCTATCTGCAGAAAATGAACAGTGATCTTAAAATTGAAGGCCACATGCTACCGGAAACAAAATTAAAACTGGAAAATAGTGCGTGCGTATTAATTTCGCGACATAAGGTTGGACGCGATTGACACGAAATTTATACACACACATTTTTTTTTACGGTTTACAGTATTAATTATCTACCTTATTCTGTAGTTGTTCAGTCTCTGTTTTCAGCTTTGCACACTCTGTCTTACATTGCATCATCAATTTTTCCTTGTTCCCAGCTTCACACTCAAAATTACTCATGTCTGCTTCAAGCTTCTGCAATCTGGCATTCAAATCATGAACTTGTTTATTTTTTGTCTGAATCTGGATTTCTAGGTTGGCATTTCCTGTTTTCAAAGCTGAAATGAAGAAACATGGACTTGAAGCACTCTTGACACACATTGCCTATTGCCTTAAATTTCTTTCAAATATTGTCTTAAATGTCTAAAGAAACTGGCTCCCTCACTTCAACAATGCAATATGCAAAAAACATTGAGAATTATTTAACAGAAAAATTAGTTCCTTAACCTCCTGGTATGATGAAAAATCTGTACAATATTACCAAGAATAAAATAAAATACCTTATTTTTTGTACTTGGATATTTATTTAAAAACACGACACTTCTTTGGAATTCTCTGTTATTACAATCTACAGGTCTTCTAGAATTTTATAAAAATCCACTAGCCATGGGATCAATGATTTTAAAAATATACTAGCCATGATTAAAAATTCACTAGCCCTACTTTAAATAAATACAATTTTACTAATAGTAATAATCAGATATGTCACTCTAAATAGGAAGATTGACCTTAAAAATCCTTAGATTGGGGTGTAAAGAGTGAGCAGGATATTCGTATTTAAAGAAAATAAAAAATAATCAGCATTTGACAAGGGTTAGTTATAGTAATTCAGCCCTTGAAATTCGGACAAGTTTGCTATGGCAATTAAGTGCCGTCGCAAATCAATTTAGCAACGGCACTACGGCGGCAATTTTAAAGAAAAGATTAATGCTGTCAAAAGTCTTCATATATGATCCACTGCTGTAATAATATGCTAAAATATAACATCTCAACTTTACTTTCGTAAGACTCTATACTGGAATAAACCAATTTATATGAATTGAGGAAACTGAGCTACACACGATAATAATTTTTTGCTTTTTTTCTGGGATCTGTAATTGGACAGAGTTCAGAGAGAAATGCCTACAGACTTTTCACCACTCAAAGATTTGCGACGGCTATGAAATGCTGTTGCAAATCAAGTTTGCAGTAGCTTTTGCGACGGCATTGCCGATTGCCGCCGCAAATTTCGAGGGCTGGTAATTATTTACTAGCCCAATACTGAATATCACTAGCATTGGGAGTGGGGCTACCATAATCTAGAAGCCCTGCAATCTAAAATCCCATTTTACAAAGTCATCTTAGCATCTAAGATCACCTTAACAGCTGAACATTTTGTTCAATATCACACTGCGATTTGCTACGCAAGATTCAGGGATCACTACATAATTTTAAAACATTAAACAGCAATTGCTAATCAATTTGAAAATAATTTTTGTGATTAAGTACCTAAATTTAGGTT
>JAECMU010157685.1:0-18375 GCA_016106625.1 Dracogyra subfuscus | reverse complement strand
AGTAGTAGTAGTAGTAGTAGTAGTAGTAGTAGTAAAACGAGGATGAGGGGTGTAGTTGTTGTAGTATTGTTGGTAGTGTGTGGTTTTCTTTGTAATACAGTACACATTATATCAATACACTGAACAATAATATGCGGAAATGTAGGCCTAACACTAATGTCTAGATGAAAGCCGCCACGTGGCTATCAGTGTTCATTAATCCAAGACGGTAAACCCAGCAACACGTTGTAAGAATTCGGGTTAATTTATCACCTGTCTATTATATGCCTGTCTATATTTATTAGAAGGACACATTGACCATGATTCCGTATGTCCTTCTATGCAGTCACCAGTGTGTAATGGTTGGTTAATTCACATGATGAAATATCAACCAGCTATGTAAAATGTTATTATTAGGAGCGGATGGGAGAGGTATCTTAGTGCACGATTTTTAGCTGAATAGTTATAGGTCATAGGATCCATCGTGATAGTTGAACTCGTTTAAAGTTTTCCCGTCCTTGCAAGTGCTATGAGATTGGTATACAACTTATAAAGGATATTATTGGCGGCGGATATGATTGCACCATTTTCAGCTAATGCTAGAGTCAGCTTGTCAACCGAAACAACGAAGTTTACCACCTCGACGAATGTGGTGTAATTTCCCCTTTCCCGACGATGAGAATCGAGTTGTAAATCGCGACAGCAAAAATGTGGCCAACTCTCTGCTGGATGTTGGTAGTTTGATTCTAGCATTAGTTGAACTCGTTTAAAATGGTCCACTCCTTCCGAGGGTTACATGTGATTGGTATATAGCATACAATGGATATTATCAGGTGCGGATGAGAGGAGTATCACAGTGCACACTTTCCAGTTGAACAGATGCAAGCCATAGGATCTATAGACTCAGTTGCACTCTTTTAAAACGATCCAATCCTTGCGATTGATATGTGATTGGTATATAACAAATTACAGATATCACCAGGGGCGGATGGGAGAGATATCGTTGTGCACAATTTCCAGCTGAACAGATGTAGGTTATAGGACCAATAACCTGAGCTGAACTCGTTTAAAATGTTCCAATCTTTGCAAGTGTTATGTGATTGGCACATAACACATAATGAATGTTATTAGGGGCGGATGGGAGGAGTATCTTAAAGGAGGTCACAAATCAAGGCATTTGACCTGGTATGCATATTCAACGATATATATTGCACATTATTGCAAGTATAAGCGTATTGTTAATTAATAAAACGGTTAAATGTGACGGCTATTATATATAACGGGCGCAGCCATTTTGTACCATCCCAGTGAATACGCCTTCTGGCGAGCTGGTGGTTACGTAATACCTAACGTGTCACGTCCGGAATTAGTCTTTGAACTGAAGAAACAAAACATACCTTATTTTTGCGGATGCATCCAAATATTCTGTAATAACAGTCATCCCAATAAGCAAGCAACAATGACATATTATATTTAATACAAAACAAACCACCATTGTCAAAGTGTTGAAATAACTGTATTATGGTATAAATTAACCCACGTACTGAAATAATAATCGGAGTGTTTTCTTAGTTAATTGGTCGTTTCTTTCCGTGGCCTGTACCTGTTGTTCCTGATTGGCAGGTGTATATTTAGACCGTCCCCATACATCGTGTCTAGATACACTAAAAAGACGTGCCTTTTTTATTAAGATCACAGGTTATTGTGTGATAACCTCAAATTATAATGGACTTTACCAGCCGTTCCACTTTATTAATGTAAGTAATTCTGTAAAACCCTTGAATAAGTAGACTTTCCCATCTAAAATCACAAAACTGACCAATTACGTAGTCCCAAAGAAAAGAAAATTATGACTTGGGTATCGGGAGTGGTCGTTTTTGCTCGAACGAATCCTACCAATAGGCCTAATAATATTCATTTTTTCTTTGGATTTTTTAAAAGGAAAAATAATACTATAACAATATTGATGCAAATTGAAATATATTTAGTTAAATAGTTTATTATACTAACAAGTCATTTATGTTGTTTTACAAGTCAGGTTGATGAAAGCGAAGCGCCTTGTCGTAAATTAGAGCGTTTGTTTATACTGTGCATAATAGAGAAGTTAGACGGAGCTGACGTCACTTCGCCCCAAGCTATACCACCGGACGTCACAAAAATGAAACGAAACTGCTGTCCCCAGTTAGCAGGAATAACAATCATGTTTTGTTTTTATTAATTTTAAAATTACGCGTTTTTCATTTGTTAAAGTGTCAGTATGTGATGGTGGTCCGGGTATGCAACTTTCCAATACATAAGGCTCTACCTTTAATGCACAATTTCCACCTGAACAGTTATAGACCATAGGACCCATAGCCTCAGTTGAATTCGTTTAAAATATTCACGTCCTTGCGAGTGCTATGTGATTGGAATATACCATTCCTCGTGTGGACAATAAATAAATTGGTGAATTAATTTATGTTTACAGACACCCCAGCACAAAACATGTATCGACTGCTAGGTGACAAACTAAGGTCAGCGTGTAAATGAAGTGATAATTCACATGGATATAAAAATTCAAGGATTAAATTAAAACACAGTGCAAAACAACAATAATAATACCCATATCACAGATATGTTCACCCCCCACCATTAATTACTCCATGCAGCTCAATCGAATGTCCACGTGAGAAGATATTCTGTGAAACATATAACAATACTGAAAGGGTTGTGTCATTACTAGTTCTAGGGAGTTCTCTCCCTTGACACAATAAACCTGTTACGGTTACTTTATTTGCGTGCCTCTAACCAAAATATGCAAGCCAGTGGCTGAACATCCAGTCTCTGGCAAGCCAGTGGCTGAACATCGAACAGAAGGTATTTAATTAATAGGGACAATTTTGACTTGATACTAAAATGGAATGGTTTAATTCAGAAGGAGTGTCTAAAAATTATGAATATAACAACTAATTCCTAATATTACTATTAAAAAAAGAAAGAAATGTTTTATTTAATGACGCACTCAACACATTTTAAATATTACAAATAAACACCAATTTTGGACGCGCGTTCCAAATAAAGAAAATTTAATCTAAATATTTAATTTTATATTTTTAGCCCCAGGAGAATTAAGTGGAGATAGATTGGTCTTGAACCACAACACCTTTTAAAAAAAAAATACAATAAATCAATACAGGTCATCCATGAACATTTTCAGTTAGCCACCTTTACCGTCTCGTGTTGCTGGTATTCAAGTGGCACTATACCGCTTGCACATTTGTCATCAGTTTGTATTAAATATAGCACGTAACGTAAAACCGATGAGTTCTTTAAGAGTTCTATAATCATCAAAGAAAGATTTCAAAAGGCCGATAAGTTTGGGGTTTTTTAACAAATATTTAAAAAAAAAAACTGTTTCCTAAACCGGACTGCATTAAGCTGTTGCAATAAGTGACTACACGATAAAAGGTGGTGTGATGCTTTAAAATGTGTGGACATGACCTTGTTTGGATGAGTTTTCCTCTGTTAAACTAATTGTTCTATGGCATGCTTATCTTGACATAACGGAATTTTAAATATCAAGAGTTGCCTCTTAACGTATGCATATGAAGATTTATTGAATAGCTCTGATAACTGTGATTGATGGTTGCAATTACTGATTCGCAGGGGTTAAATTGGTTGCCTTTAACACAGCAGTCCATGAATACAACTGTATTCACTGCGAGAATAGACCGCGGAGTTTAAATAAGGCATTCCGGAGATTGATCTTGGTCGTGTATTATTTAAACACTGCAATTATCCTATGAGTTGTTTGGATGGTCGGCCAGTACCCGGTTCTGAAAAGTCCAGTTCAGCTCGAGGGTCCAATACCTGTCTCGAACAAACGTCCATGGGTCCGTGTGCAGGTTCAGCTCAAACCTTTAGAATGCTTTGACGCAGACGTCCCATTTAGAAAAGTTAAAAGTTTGTTTTGTTTAACGACACCGCTGTAGCAAATTAATTTATTTATCATCGATACTGGATGTTAAACATTTGGTAAAATGGTTACATTTTTCCATGAGTGGTAAGAAATCTTTTATATGCACCATCCCATGGATAGGATACTAGTTGTCGTGCGCTGGCTGGAACAAGAAACAGCCCAATGAGCTCATCGACGAGAATCGATCAAAAACCGACCACACATCAAGCGAACGCTTTACCACTGGGATACGTCCCGTTGCTCCATTTGGCAAAGGGACATTTAGGTTCTTCTCCAAAATCAAGTTGTCTTACACTTGATTTTCATACAACACTGTATTATATTTCCGTTTAAAATGTTATTTGCAGTTATTAAATGTATCTTGCGATATGTGTGTATGTATACTTCTTTTGTATATATGTTGTAATTACAACCAAATTGTATGTGTGTATGTGTGTAGTATATGTGTTTAATAACTATCTGAATATACGGCTGCTGCACTGTCTCCGTGACAGCGTGCTTGGACCTTAAGAAAGATCAAATATCAGTTTTTGTGACATCTAAGGTCAAAGCTACTTACTTTTCGCATCCATGTTTTTGGTTCATTCTTAACAAATATAGCATATATCTAACGGTAAATGTGTGATATTTTATCAAAAGTTATGAGTAATAAAAACATACCGACATGTAAGGTGTGTTATCTGATTTCATAACTATTTTACACAGGGGTCAAAGTACGTAGACCAGGGGTTTTTTATAGTTTAATGTGGCGAAGCATTGTAATAATATAGCTGACGTTTATGTTTTAAGAACGCAGGGAAACATACAAATATCATAGGTAGGTACAAATAATTTTGCACACCAACACTAATTAATCCATTCAGTTCGGTCAAATTTCCATGTCAGAAGATGTTCTACGACAATAATGAAAGGGTTGTGTCATTACTAGTTCTAAGGAGTGCTCTCCCTTGACACGTACGTACCTTATAAGAAATCAACAGGCATCGGCGGCGCACTGGTTAAGCCATCGGACTACAGGCTGGTAGGTATAGGGTTCGCAGCCAGGTACAGGCTCTAACCCAGAGCGAGTTTTTGAGGGGTATAAAGGTCGGCATTCAAAAACGTTTTGTTTGAATATTACCAATGCATATGACTTTGTTTGAAGACACGACTGGTATATCAAAGGCTGTGGTATGTGCTATCCTGTCTGTGGGATGGTGCACATAAAATATCACTTGCTGCTAATAAAAATGAGTATCCCACAAAGTGGCGACAGCGGGTTTCCTCTCTACATATCTGTGTGGTCCTTAACCATATGCCTCATGCCATATAACCGTAAGTAAAATGTATTTAGTGCATCGTTAAATAAAACACATCTTTTTTTCTTGTGTATGTATGTATGTATGTATGTATGTACACTGACTAAACAATCTTCTAGGGTGTTGTTAAACAAACACTTCTTTTCAAGTCATATATTCAGACCCCTGGAAAAAGGTAAAATAGCCCTGGAAAATGAACCAAAATAGTGTATGAACCCTGATTATGTACAATGTACAGCAAACTTAATTATTAAACTATATTTTATTTCAACATTTGTATTTTTATATTTACACCTTTAGCATCCAAAATATATAATATATCCGTAGTGGTGTAACTAATGGATCACATGTAACAAGTATTGTATGTTGGATACCACTGAATAAACGTCCTGCTGAGGTGTCGTTAAGAAACGATCCTTTTCAAGTCATATCTTTAGACTCCTGGAAAAATATAAAATAGTCCTGGAAAATGAACAAAAATAGTGCTTAAAAGTCCTGGAAAATGAAAACATTTGAAGTGTATGAACCCTGTGTATGTATGTATGTACAGACGGTACTATCTCAGTGGGTAGAGCGAGCATTTTACCACTTGGCCACATCCCGCCCTTTGGGCCATTATGTCAAATCTTACAGTTTAACGTGTACATCCAGAACACGAATGTGTAACACACGCCTGTGTGTGTTTGGGGTGGGGGTGGGAGAAGGTGGTGTGGAATCGCCCGCGCTGGCAAGTGCAAGGTAGCACATGCAGCTCGGTCGCAGTGGGAAGCGGGCGAGGGTTTTGGTTCTATTGAATTTGTTACTCCACTGCCCTGGACACACCACCCAGATAGCTAGAATAGCGTGCTTGAATCTTAATTGGATATAAGCACAGAAATAAGTTGAAATGATGATGATGATGATGATGATGATGATGATGATGATGATGATGATGATAACTAGTTTAACGTGCCCATATACCAATATGATTTCGAACAGGCATATCCCCAGTCCGACCTCGGATAAGATCGGTGGGTGGGTGAGGGATTGAGTAGAAAATTGGCAGAAATTAAAATAATTGACTGCTCGGCCGAATATTTATATAATTTGGAGCATTTTAGAAGGACAGTCCAAAAATAAATAAGAGAAAGAAGAGAGGATTGGACTATTTAAAGGGACATTCCTGAGTTTGCTGCATTGTAAGATGTTTCCGACTAATAAAATATTTCTACGATTAAACTTACATATTAAATATATTTTCTTGTTTAGAATATCAGTTTCTGTATGTTCAATATGTTTCTGGTCGGCTTAATATTTGTAAGAAGCCGAAACTGGTTATTGTCTTCAAATAATTTCGTACGTACGAAAAAATACTTTTTAGGAAATAAAATGAAAATTAACCTACTACAAATATTAGAACGATCAGAAACACGTTTAATATTCAGCCACTAATATTTTATGCAGAAAAATATATTTGATATGTAATTTCAGTCGTTAAAAAGTCTTCGTTAGCCAATAACATTTTAAACATTGCAGCAAACTCGGGAATGTCCCTTTAATAATATTTTTTTTAAAAAGTAATTTCGAGTTAAGATTTTCAGTGAAGGTCTAAATGTTTAAAAGTCCGATCTCTAGGTCCACGTGAGTGGCCTCGTTAAGACCGTTAGGGTGCACAGCTTGGGGGTGGAGGTAGAGGACGAGATGGGTTGCTTCCCGTCAAGAAAAACCTCTAGATTGACAGGTGTAGTGCTGTGTTGAGTTTTAGTCAAAAACAAAATTAAAGTGCTCGGTCGAAAAGGTTTTACGGTGATTTGAGCAATTTAGACGGAATTTAGACGGGCTATCAAAAATAAAAAGTGTTGAACTATTTATAAAAAACTAAACATACAATTTTAATTAGAACCAACTAAGCCCTTGGGGGTTGGCCTACGGAGAACTGATGAGCGGAGAACCGGCAAAGGCGTGGGGTGAAGTGCTTCCATTTCTGGTCGGCAAGGATTGTGATGATACTCCGATAGTCGTTGCCGAAAAGGGCCTTGACGATCCTGTGGATGGTGTGGCTATCCACTCTATAACCAGGACCGCTTGTCGGTAGACTCCTTCTCGGCGCTGAGTTAGTACAAACCCCGTGTTGCCGGCTGTAGACTTGATGGTGTGTAGCTCGTAAGCGCTTCCATCAGGCAATTGTTGTAGCTCAGGTTCCACTAGTTCGCCCATCAGTGGTGCAGGATTTGAGGTGTCCCACTGCATGAACTTCAGGAAGCCGGAACTGGTGACGGTGGAGGCCTTGCCTTGTCAGGCTGGTCGCTCGACTGAGCGACGGCCTTCCTCTTCGCAACGGCTTCTGCCCGGACTGCCGTCTTCCGAAATGGGAAGACTGGTGACAGTGGCCAGTTACGTGTAGACGGTGGCGTAGAGGGAGATGGAGGTCCATATGCGGTCGTCTTGGGTCGAATCGGGAGCGGCGATGCAGAAGGGACCGTCGCTGGTGGTTAAGCCGCCAGTTCCCCCCCCCCCCCATCCCCTACCCACCCAACCCCACCCCGTGTCGCAACTGACGCACTTTGTCTCTTCCTCCACCTCTTCCTCTTTGTCTTCTCGACCGCGTCGCCATACACTAAAATCACTGTTTTCTGTGACCCGATGTCACATATAATTTGCACTCACCTGGTTTTGCACACACACCCCACACCCAGTCTGTATTATATGTTTCATATTCATTCCCTCCGAATAATATATTTCACGTAGATTATAATAATGTTTTAAGCATTCAGATAATGATATTTTCTTAGCGCTTTTTAACGACGTACTAAACACATTTTATTTACGGTTATATGGCGTCAGACATATGGCTAAGGACCACACATATCTTGAGAGGACACCCGCTGACGCCACTTCATTGGCTACTCTTTCCGATTAGCAGCAATGGATCTTTTATTTGCGCTTCCCATAGGCAAGATAGCAATAAAAAATGGCCTTTGTTGAACCAGTTAACACTCTTAGCGCATGGCCAATACAGCACAAATTAAAGTTTAGAATAAAAGTCAGTATCCGTGATATTTGTATTTGTATTTACACTGTGATATTATCCGTAATTTTTGTATTTGTATTTGCACTGTTTTTATTTACATCTTGAATATTTCTATCACCTTATTTATTTCCATTACCATAGTTTTACACCCAATAGCCGATGTATTTTTCGTGCTGAGGTGTCGTTAAACATGCATTCATTCATTCAGTTATGGATCACTGGTCGGAGCAAGTGATTTACACCTACCCATTGAGCCTTACGGAGCACTCACTCAGGGTTTAGAGTTGGTATCTGGATTACAAATTCCATACCTTGACTGGTATCAGAACCCAGTACCCACCAGCCTGTTGACCGATGACCTAACCACGACGCCACCGATGCCGGTTCGCGGTGTTTTATTATATTTGTGTGGTCAGAGCAGATTTGTAAACTGGTTTACAATTAACATAAAATATTACATATACAGAATGAGAACCAAAAACCAGAATTTAAATATATTAGCAATTAAAAATACTCTACAACAACAATTTGCAATAGAAAAATACATTCTTTTAAAAAAAACTGTGACTATAAAGAATTCACCGAAAATTAGACACCATGGTTGAATCATTTTAAATAGAAAATAAAGGAAAACAAATCTTATATCATGAAAGAGAGGATAATTTTATTTATGCTCATACTGCAGAGTGGGAGAATACAAACTCGTTCTTCCCCCTCCTTTCTTCTTCCTTCTTTTCTTCACTTCCTTTCTCCATTCTTCCTCTTCTCTCTAATCCCCAGATTTTTTTTGATTTTTGTTTTTTAATTTTTATTGATTTTTTTCTTGGTTGTTCGAATTTGATTAACTATGTATTTTCAAAGAAGTCTTGTATTGTTAAATTACACAAAAATAGGTTAATTATATTTCATACAGTAAAAACAAATTTCTGTAAAATAAAATGTATACAGCATACAATTGTACAGTAATGATTCGAGGCCCCCAACCTTGACATTGCTCGTGTTACAAAAAAAATTGTATGGTCAGTGCATTTTGTAAAAGTTGATATAAATATCAGTGGCGAATCTAGGTGGCTATGTGAATCAGGGGTGGATTCAAGGAGACCAAATCATTCCTGGATCCCAGAAACTCATTACCCATCGCTTGCTTCTCTTACTTCCCATTCATAAGACAGGAATTATATGGAGATAGCATTGCAAAGCTCTACATTCATTATTGGATTTATATTCTATAGCACCCATAAATTACTATAAATTATGATAATGGGCACTACCCATTAATTATTATACGTATAATATACACATCATCTACTCTACGTTCATTATTAGACATATATTCTATACAATCCATAAATTATTATACATATAATGTGCACTACCCATTCACTATTATACTTATAATATACACCTTACATTCATTGTTATAGACATAATAGGTACTCTCCGTTCAACATTATTAGTATTTTCTACAATCTCCATTCATTATAATATGTAATATGTACTACACATGTATTAGTATACATATGATCTGCACAACCCATTTATTATTATACGTATAATATACACTTCCCTTTCAATATTATATGTATGATCTACATTCCCCATTCATTATAATATGTATTGTGCTCTCCACATGCATTATTATACATATAATCTGCACAACCCATTTATTATTATACGTATAATATACACTCCCATTTCAATATTATATGTATAATCTACATTCCCCATTCATTATAATAGTATGCATAATATACTCTCTCCGTTCATTATTGTACGTATAATCTATACTCCCCTTTCATTATTAGACATGTAATCTACACCGCTTATTAATTAGTATACGTATAATCTGCATTCCCCATCCATTACTAAACATGTAAAATGTAATCCTCATTCATTACTATACATATAATCTGTACTCCCCATTCATTATTATACAGACCGGCCTCGGTGGCGTCGTGGTTAGCCATCGGTCTACAGTCTGGTAGCTACTGGGTTCGGATCCCAGTCGATTTTTAATCCAGATACCACTCCAAACCCTGAGTGATTGCCCCGCAAGGCTCAATGGGTAGGTGTAAACCACTTGCACCGACCAGTGATCCAGAACTCATTAACAAGCATTCTGTTAAAGCAATACATGTCCCCTACAGGGCCTAACAGTGTTTTGTATATTTTGTATGTTCTAAGTTCCAGCACCATAACTCTGTTTAAAATGGGTAAATTGACATGGAAGTTAAACTTGGTCTGTAACAGTATATGAAGTAAGATACACAATTTAAGCTCAGTATATTCAGGCATTGAAAAAAATAGTCCGAAAAACATATTTTCATATCTCCTAAGTTCAAGGGCTATAACTCTTTAAAAACAAATGGGCAAATTGCCATAAAAGTCAAAATTGTACATCATAAAGCTACATACAACACTTCAGCTCAATATATTGAGGCATTGCAAAAACAAAGTCTGTAAAACTAATTTTTGTTTCGTCAAGATTGAAGGGATATATCTTTGTAAAAAACAGGTAAATCGTCATGAAAGTCAAACTTGATCTGTATAGTTATACACAAAATGTCAACTGAGTATGTTGAGGAATTTTGGGGGGAAAAGGTCCGAAAAACTAATTTGTTTGCATCTCCTAAGTTCACAGGCAATAACTGTCAAAAATGGGTAAATAATTATGAAAGTCAAACTTGATATGTAATAGTATATGATAATAAGGCTGGACCAGATATGTTCGGGTAAAATGTTAAAATATTTTTCTAAGTTAAGATTATCTTTAACGATATTGTCATTTTTTCCTTTGCAAGATATATTTTTATTACTGTTCCAGTTTTGAATGTACTGGTCATGCTGCCTTAATTTTATTTGTTCTATGAATATTTTAGTGAATTGAAAGTATATCCATGTGTCTGACATGCCAATATTATCCAGTATAGCTTTGATATTATTTATCCATTTATAACTGTGTTCATTCAAGAACTGATCGCGCAACATTAATTCGTGTAGTAAGAATGAAATCTTTGTTTGTTTTCCCATTACAATTCTGGCCCAGAAACTAATTATTTTTTGTTGTTTAATGAATTTGAGTGGCTTTCTTACGAGCTCGCCATATATAATGAACAACGGTGTGCTCCTTTTTAAAGGTAGTATGCGTCTCATGAAGTTTACATAGTTTATATAGTTTCAATAGTATCGGGATTTTCATATCCCCATATTTCACAACCATATAGACGGATAGGGGTTACTATATAGTCGAATAGTTTTAATTTACAATCGATTGATAGGTTGTTATTTTTAGATTTAGATAAAATGAAATACATGGCTTTTGTTGCTCGTTGTGTTAGCAGTTTTTTGGTTGTGTTAAATTTATTAAGTTTGTTTAGCGTTAGTCCCAGGTATTTGTACTCCTTTATATTCTCAATTACCCTATTTCCAAGCATAAATATGTTCTTGTAATTCTTTATATTATCGTTAAATATTAATATTTTAGTCTTGTCGATGTTCACTTTGACTTTCCAGGTATTGCAATATTCGAAAAAAGCATTTAATGTATGTTGTAGGTCTGATGCTGAGGAAGCTAGTAAGGCAGTTGTTGCAACCCCTAATGTAATATCAACCCCTAATGTAATAGGCTAACTGTAATTCCATTATGCGTTGCGCTTGCAGTGCAATCGCAACCCCTAATGTAATATACTTTTTCTATTCATTAGTTTTGTTAACAAAACTTATTTCAATCATTAAATATAATGATTTTAAGATAATTAAACCTTATTTCAGATCGTAAAAACATTTTTTCTTTGACTTATAAAACCGACAATTGCATTATGCGTTGCATTTGCATTGCTGTCGCAACCCCTAATGTAATACACTTTTTCTATGCATTATTTTTGGTAACAAAACTTACTTCAATCATTATATGTAATGATTTCAAGATAATTAAACCTTATTTTAGATCGTAGAAACATTTTTTCTTTGACTTATAAAACCGACAATTACATTATGCGTTGCACTTGCATTGCAGTCGCAACCGCTAATGTAATCGATTTTTCTATTCATTATTTTTGTTAACAAAACTTAGTTAAAACATTATAAACAACGATTTGAAGATAATTACACCACATTTCAGATCGTAGAAATATTTTTTCTTTGACTTATAAAACCGACAATTACATTATGCATTGCACTTGCATTGCAGTCGCAACCCCTAATGTAATACACTTTTTCTATGCATTATTTTTTGGTAATAAAACTTTGTTAAAACATTATAAACAACGATTTGAAGATAATTAAACCACATTTTAGATCGTAGAAATATTTTTTCTTTGACTTATAAAACCGACAATTACATTATGCGTTGCACTTCCATTGCAGTTACAACCCCTAATGTAATCGGCTAACGATTATTACATTATGCGTTGCACTTGCATTGCAGTTGCAACCCCTAATGTAATATACTTTCTTTTTTTTTCTTTTTTTTTGGTGACAAAACTTTCTGACTTATAAAACCGACAATTACATTATGCGTTGCACTTCCATTGCAGTTGCAACCCCTAATGTAATCGGCTAACGATTATTTCATTATGCGTTGCACTTTGCATTGCAGTTGCAACCCCTAATGTAATATACTTTTTTTTAATTATTATTTTTGGTGACAAAACGTACTTCAGTCATTATCTTTAATGATTTTAAGATAATTAAACCTTATTTTAGAGAGTAGAAGTATTTCTTCGTTGACTTATAAAAACGACAGTTACATTATGCGTTGCACTTGCATTGCAGTCGCAACCCCTAATGTAATATACTTTTTTGGTTCATTATTTTTGGTGACAAAACTTTCTTCAATCATTATATGTAATGATTTTAAGATAATTAAACCTTATTTTAGAGAGTAGAAGTATTTCTTCTTTGACTTATAAAAACGACAATTACATTATGCGTTGCACTTGCATTGCAGTCGCAACCCCTAAATAATGCATAGAAAAAGTGTATTACATTAGTAATGTAATACACTTTTTCTATGCATTATTTTTGGTAACAAAACTTACTTCAATCATTATATGTAATGATTTCAAGATAATTAAACCTTATTTTAGATCGTAGAAACATTTTTTCTTTGACTGATAAAACGGACAATTACATTATGCGTTGCACTTGCATTGCAGTCGCAACCGCTAATGTAATCGATTTTTCTATTCATTATTTTTGTTAACAAAACTTAGTTAAAACGTTATAAACAACGATTTGAAGATAATTACACCACATTTTAGATCTTAGGCTAACGGTAATTACATTATGCGTTGCGCTTCCAGTGCAATCGCAACCGCTAATGTAATATACTTTTTCTATTCATTATTTTTGTTAACAAAACTTATTTCAATCATTAAATATAATGATTTTAAGATAATTAAACCTTATTTTAGATCGTAGAAATATTTCTTCTTTGACTTATAAAACCGACAATTATATTATGCGTTAAAAAAGGGGGAAAGTGCAGTAATAAACTCTCGATTGTACACTAGTATAACAAATTGTATGGCTATACCATCACCATCTTGAAACGAATGTTATATAAAATGTTATATTGAAATTAGTTTCCGGCATACTTCGCAATTCATCCGAATCATTTCGTATACCCTCGTCATAATCCCGAATGTTTTCAAATTCTTTTCAAATCACTGGCATGATTTTGCAACTAAAGTTTTGATTCGTTGAATGAACGGTCAACTGGACATGAGCTCCAAAAGGATGCTGTTAAATCCACAGGTAATAGTAATTAACTAGTGGAGCTAATTTTAAGTAGATTGTAATAAACGAATATGCCACAGTGTATATTGGTAATGTTTTAGTTAATGTATTGTGGTAGCGGTGTTTAGCGGTGTTCAACGGCGTTTAACTATATGAAAGTTTGTTTTATTTTTATTTAAAAAAAAAAAAAAAAAAAATTGGAGGAGGGTGGGTATTATGTCGGTGCGGTCAAGAATATTTTTTTGTGGGGGTTTTCGGGTTGGGTGGTTGCGGTTAAGGGCATTTAAATACATTAAAGAATTCATTTCTAAAATTTGGCAATTGTTTTTGTGTACTAATTATTATATGTACAAACTGGACTTGTAAACACCTTCTACTTGCATTAAACTTTATTAAGCTTTGTTGTTGATGTTGTTGTTCTTATGGTATCGAGGGTGGGACGTAGTCCAGTGGTACAGCGTTCGCTCGATGCGCGGTCGGCGTGGGATCGATCCTCGTCGGTGGGCTCATTGGGGTATTTCTCGTTCCAGCCAGTGCACCACAACTGGTATATCAAAGGCTGTGGTATGTACTACCCTGTCTGGAATGGTGCATATAAAAGATTTCTTGCTTCTAATCGGAAAGAGTGGCCCATGAAGTGGCGACAGTTGGTTTCATCTCTAAACATCTGCGTGATCCTTAACCATATGTCTGACGTCATATAACCGTAAATAAAATATGTTAAGTGTGCCGTTATATAAAACATGTCTTTCTTTTTTCCTTCTTCTTGTATTGATTTACTTCCACGATAATTCTTTCTTACATTATTATTGTCGTGGATCAACAACCACGTGTTCGGGGACACACGGAATATTGTGGGGTTGTTCCGGTGTTTCATGAAAACGTATAAAAGACCAGTGCAGGTGCCCCCTCCACCAGCACCACCCCCCACCCCAACCTACCCATGACAGGCAGGCACTACAACAGCTTGCTCTGAATGTGCACGTTAAATACTCTGACCTGACCTGGCCTCTGTCTTATCTAAAAACATATACTAATGTATTTCACTTTTAAAATGATACAAAACCTGATATATTATAAAAGAAAACACTACTCAAAGATCTAGTGTATGATCCACAGACATCTCCCCCACCTCCGTCCCCATTTTCACATATACTCAATATACTCCGTGGGCCCTACCTAACTCTTGAAAAGTACACTTCTTCCCACCCACAACTACCTATATATATAACTCAGACAGTGTTGGTGCCCTCCCCGCGTATGGGTAGCCTACCCCTCAATATACAATCATGACTAAACTAGTGTAAACGTTCACCTTCCACATATTATCTACATGATAATTATCAAGCTGAGCAAGATATTATATTCCCCACTAAAAACCAATAAATGCATTGTATTCACCTGCTAAAAAATAAAATTGCACGGCACTTCAAATTTCGAGGAAGAGACGTAGCCCAGTGGTAAAGTGTTCGCTTGGTGCGCGGTCGGTTTGGGTTCGATCCCAGTCGGTGGACCAATTGGGCTATCTCTCGTTCCAGCCAGTCTACCACGACTGGTATATCAAAGGCCGTGGTATGTGCCATCCTGTCTATGGGATGATGCATATAAAAGATCCCTTGCTGCTAATCGAAAAAGAGACAGCTGGTTTCCTACCTCAATATCGGTGTGGCCCTTAACCATACGTTCGACGCCGTATAACCGTAAATAAAATGTGTTGAGTGTGTCGTTAAATAAAACATTTCCTTGTTTCCCCATAATGGAAGGAAGTAGTCCAATGCGGAACCAATAATTTGCAAAATCGGACTACGAAGCAGGTTGAGCCCGCTAAAATTAAATGATAAAACTTATACACAACCATGGGGACGTCATGGGGCGTCATCCATTATTCGAGATTCGTCTAGATAGACCACGGTCATAATAATAATAATAATAATAATAATAATAATAATAATAATAATAATAACTTTATTTAAGGAGGGTGACTGGTTTAGCATTAGCTAATCTTCCACCAGGCCCTCAACAAACATAATATAATATTGAAAAAGAATGAAAATAAATTTTCAATAAATTCAAGCACAACAATATATACACTTAATATAAACCTGAGACCAATGAACTCAAACTGACAGAAACCTGTTATTCATCTAAATAAAGTTTTATGACATATAGTTTAAGACTGTATTTAAAACGGCCGTTGAGTGACGGATGTAATAGTGTAACAGATATGGTACATATAGTGGTAAAATAGTATAAAATGTGGTACTAACATGCCACTTTGCATGTAGTTAGGTTATTAAGTGTAGAGTAATAACGTGATATAGGACCCCTATTAACTACTGATGTCACAATTCAAAATGGCCGCCAATTAACCTTTTCTTACTATTTGTATCACATTTAAAAGTGCAAGCTATAAAATATTAGCTACAATGACAATATAATTACTATTTATGTGTTACTGTTAAATATTAATCGTTATTTTTTCACAACTGATCTGTATGATTGTGGGGTCAATTTAAAATCAAAACAAAATAAATTAATATCTTCCTTAGATGGCCGCTATTTTATATTTCAAAATGGCCACCATTAACTACAATTTGTGTTGAAACTTATACTAAGGCACATAAAACCATTATACCAACACCTATGCTCACTGGTTAAGGAACAGTGAATCTAATGGTACATATAAAAAGAGAGTAATATATATTTCACCATATTCGCAAACAAATATGGATATACTGAATAACAAATTCAAAGTAGTAGATTTTTATAAACTTCAGCTCCGGCGACCGCTGGAGCCTCATTAGTATGCGCGATAACTCATTAATATGCAAAGGTATGCACGAGGTCACGGGTCAGCCATGGAGAGAAAGGGTCGACGGATTTGATGCACTAATGCAAATGTTGATGAATTCATTAATTAAGCTAGAACAATGGATAGTAATCAATACCTTATAGGGAAACAGGCGTGAGACACGTGACCGGTTTATGAATGGGGCAGGTGTTTAGAAAAAAAATCAATACGGGTAGACCCGAGTGTGTGCGACGGTGGGCTTGTGTAAACAAGGCGTGTTCGTCTAGGTATTGATTTTTTCTCTCAAACCAGTGTATTAAAAATAAAGAAGTTATGGTTTTAAAGTGACGTTTGCCTCACTGTTTTAACTAAAATATAAATAGGATTTCATATGGTTGTTTTACCTGTCGGGGTACCGGGTATATTGAATAACAAACCAGTGTATTAAAAATAAAGAAGTTATGGTTTTAAAGTGACGTTTGCCTCACTGTTTTAACTAAAAGATAAATAGGGTTTCATATGGTTGTTTTACCTGTCGGGGTACCGGGTATATTGAATAACAAACCAGTGTATTAAAAATAAAGAAGTTATGGTTTTAAAGTGACGTTTGCCTCACTGTTTTAACTAAAAGATAAATAGGATTTCATATGGTTGTTTTACCGCGCGCGCGCGCTTTCGTGTGTGTGTGTGTGTGTGTGTGTGTGTGTGTGTGTGTGTGTGTGTGTGTGTGTGTGTGTGTGTGTGTGTGTGTGTGTTGAACAACAACAAAAATAAAGCAATTTGTTGAAAATTTCAGATGTTATCACTTTTTGGTACGAAATAATTAAGTTTCGGCTAATTTTGTGAAACAAATTCTTAAGAATTTTCGCTGAACATTTTACATTGGCTATTTATAGTTATTGGCTTGTCCTTTCACGAATCAAACAATTAGTTTCTTCTTTCCATTATTTTTCATGAAAGGGTGTGATTTGAAAACATGAATCAGACTTGTTCGCTTTCTAATCTTCGGCATATTCCTTTGAGACCTGAGCTTGCCTAGTACCGTTGCAACTATGGAGAGGAACGGGTTTAGATGAACCTTAAATTATGTTAATTCTGATCACTCATGTCACAAATATCTGAATGATCAGATTCAGACTCGCTTTCTTCTTCTGTCTGGTCTATGCGAGACACGATATCTTTCATTATGGGCTTCACCAAGAGTTTGATTTTGTCTTTTATTACCATCTGATCCGTGTTGGGATCGGTTTTGTTTAAAATCTCGAATAAAGATAGAAACAAAGGTGCTTTTACAAAATACTTGCTATATTCAATAGCATTGACCAATGCTTTAGTAAATTCTTTTTCCATAAATTGCCTTAGTTTTTTCTCGATCAACTCCTGGGTCTTTCCTTGTTGATATTTCTTTCGTCGCATTGATATATCTTCTAAATTCTTTTCACGAACATGATCCCAAACACGTTGTAAGCCAACATCCTGCCATTCTATAGCTATATCTTGATTTCCTTTATCAATTAGTGGTCCTTCGCCTTTCTGTACAGGGTAATTCTCATTTTCGTCCGTGTCTTCGTCGTACCTGGCACGTTTTCTGAATGATACA